>SZYD01002384.1:0-51739 GCA_009363875.1 Mikania micrantha | reverse complement strand
ACACTAGAGTGGGTTACAAGGAGTCATAGAACGCAAGTGAATAACATAACAATTAAATGGTTAAGTGTTAGTAAATTCATGACTACTAGACAAGGGCCGGATGAAGACCGCGACTCATATACGTTAGCCAACCTTGTGACTAACACACAACACGACACAAATCAATTACAATCAATGCTTACAAGTTACAATCATATGCAATCATATCAGGATCGTGAAAATACAATCACAAATACAATCAAGGAGCACGTGCATTTCTCTATTTAAGCAAAGTCAACCATTTCAGACATAAGGTGAGTTCATATGCCCCTTTTTACTTTAATCTTACTGATTTATAAACTCTCGGGGTTGAGAAACATGCTTACTTTTACTTGTTTAAAAGTTTTGCTTAACATATTGCTTATGCTTTGATTTAAAGATAATATTAAATTGTTTATTATCGCCTATCATTGCATGCTTGTATGATCATGAGATAACAGGGAAACTCAGATGAATATGATAATATAATTTCATAGTTTCATCAATACAATAGAATAACATAGTTGAAGAATTTTATCTCACAACACTATTCCTACATGAGCAAAAATGAGACAATTCATACACAAACAAACAATGAGAACAATTACAGTGAAACATGATGACACTACACAACGCATGGATTATTAGAAGATAAAATATCTTCTAAATATCATTCCACATTATAATTGACTAAGTGTGATAAGTCAAGTACTTATAACACTTAGTTACAACTAAAAAACATACTATGCGATAGTATGAACACATTTATCAATCCACCACCTGAGCAGATTAAGGGTGGCAAGACTAGTTCTTACCACGGCTTAATGGCAACATGGTGAACATATGGATCATTTAGAATGATAATCATGATAACGTATCTTCATGATAACAATATCATTCTCACATCAGTTGACATAACGTAATAAGACATGTTCTTATTCAACTTTGTTAATCACATGAGAACATCCCACATTGAGAACAACAACAACATAGATGTACGTCATCCATCGTTACCTGTGGACTAGTAGACTGAGGAATTTATTTTCTCTCATGTCATATTATTAGTAACAGTTTCGATGAAGGCTATGGGATCACACGGCGGGATAGAGGTGAATCGGGTGCATTGTAATATGATTACGTGAGGATCACAATGGACTCCTTTTGGGCTCTATACGTTGCATTTGAGAATACATTACAAACAGTTAACTAACACTTTAATAATTAAAAGTGAAACATCAGTTAACCCCACAATTATAGAATAATAGAAGGAACATGTTGAGAATCTAATATCCTTAACACATATATTGGTTATCAATACTTCGGTTTGATGACTACAACGCCATCATCATATTATTCTATACATGAGAACACAGCTGATCAAAGAGGAGATGAACATGAGGAATGGGAATGGAAATCAATAGTCGTATTACAAGTAGTGTGGAGTTCTAGTAGTGATGTGATGAGATGTTGGCTAAGGCTTAGTTCCCTTACATATGCCCTATATATAAGCATCACTAGGATGATATAATACTTGTAAATATAACTATTGAGAAGCCATTGGGTGAACAAGGGAAACAAATGACATACAAGTAACATTATAAACATTGTGATTGTGCATGTGAATTAATCAAGGTTTTCAACTAACATACTTATGAACTCACCAACCTAGTGTTGACTTTGTTTAAATGCATGTTTTTCTCAGGTGACGAACAGGTGTACGTACTTACATGCAAGGATTAAGCTAGAGGAATTTTAGAAGACCTAGCTTATTTTGTGTTGCATGCTTTTGGTGACAAAAAGAATGAATCATCTTTTGTATATCTTGTACAGATACAAGATATAGTTACACTGATTCTTTTTGGTAGATTTACTTGATTAATTTATGAACGATACATTGTAATTTAATCTTGTAATTCTATATCATGGATGTGTTAGCATTTCTCATTTATTTATCATGTGCTATGTAAACAATCTGATCATTTGATTATCACTCACGATATCGCGCCCCGGGAACCTTCCGCCCGACGGGAAAACCCGATCCGTTCCCGCCGGCTCGGGGTGTGACAGCAAACCATAATATAAAAACATATATTATCAACATCATGTCATCAGGCAACAAAGTTCTAATAGTTGCAGCTAAATTGTACGTAAACAAAAACATTCCACTTTCCAGCCGATATAAAATTGTCTTTTAATTCCAAAAATATAAAAAGAAATCTTCATAGCTTTTCAATTTTAATCCTCTTCAACACTGTTTTTGTTGAAGAAGCTTCAACATTATCTTCTATTTCAACTGCAGCAACACGTCACTTACAGCTAGGGCTAGTGGCATCATCCTTGCATATATCTATTTGAACCTCTGAATCTTCTGTATAAGAAGTGGCCTCCTAAACAAAAACATAATATATCCTAATAACTATATAAATAAAATAATAAAATAAAATTAAAACAAATAAGCAAACATATATATGTTAAAAAAATAAAAACTGTAAGTTGAAAGAAAAGAATTATTACCTTTAAGCTGAATCCTTCAGCTGATTGATCTTCACCATTTGGACCTTCAATGTCCTAAGAGTTTATTAAAGTAATGTAAAACTTATGAGGATATCTGAATGTATAATGATTATAAACAACAATAATACCTCAGTAGATTCATCTACTTCCAACATAACTTTTATGATTTCAGGGTCATCATACACTTTCAAAACAATATATACATTGTAGTTGGAAAGTAAGTTGTAACTGGAAACTTCTATTTTGAAAACAAATCTTTTACCAATCAGCTGGTTAAGCTCCCTCGGCCATGCATTCTCTTCGCAATCGTATATATTGAAAATAAAAGTTTTAATAATAAATAGTATTATAAGTACAATCTATCGTATGCTGATTTATAAAATGAAAGAGACCTTTACTTACTGATTGCATATATCATATGCACTACGACTCAAAATCTTATAGATTTCTTTGTCAAACATTACAAATGAGATGGTACCACTTGTGTCTTGAACCCTCACACGTACCTTGAATCTAAAAGTGAAAATAGCAAAGAATATATGTACCGTATTAGGAGGTAACTATTATGTTTTGTATGTAACTGATATAGGATGTAAAAAGATGTAAAATAAAATAACCTTGGAACAGTTTTCGGAAAACGTATTTTACATTTGGGACAATACAACACACCAATATATTCATCCAAATCTACATCTCCATCTTTTTCATCTAAAGATACGACGTCTGTGTTAGGAACAACCTTCTTGCTACACTTGGAACGTGCAACATAAAACCATCCATGATCTTGCTCAACAGATCTTATTGTACCAAGAACAATGCAAACTGTTTCCTGATATTATGTAAAGAATTTTAATCATTAACAAAACAAGGAAAATGCATTAAATTAGTAAAACAGTATAATATAAGAATATGTAATTATAATACATTTGACAAATCAAACACCTCTTCAACATACTACCTAACATTCCTGCTCAAAAATTCTTCACGGGAAGAATACACCGTCTGGCTGGAGATATGTGATGAACCTTCACCACAATTTGCTGGTATACTGTTAAGAAATTGGAATCACAAGTATTATTTGAAACTGCATAGTAACATTTTCCTTTTTTTAACATCATAGTAAAAATATTATATTTAGGTAACATCATACTAACAAACCTTACTTTGAAAGTAGAAATTTCTTCAACATCTTCGTTGATAAACAATCTGGTGCCAAAGAATGCATTCTGAATGTTTGGGTTCCCTATTGAAATTATGTATAAATTTTGTAATTCAGTAATAGCAGAAATCAATACAATTTTTTTTTATTTATTTATACCTTTCCAAGCTTTAACTTAACCAAACTGAATTACAACTATAACCACCTGATCAATTGAGTTATTTGTAAGGAAGTAAGAAAACTGTTGTGTAAAGTTTTCCCAAAGTGTACAACCTACAACATCACCCCTTACAACAACAGCGGAAAAAAAATTAGCATGAGCTATTTAATGATCATGTCTATTTTTATATAACAGGGTTAATACTTCAAGTTAACAATTTCAAAGCTTATCCTCTT
This sequence comes from Mikania micrantha, assembly GCA_009363875.1. Lineage (NCBI taxonomy): Eukaryota > Viridiplantae > Streptophyta > Magnoliopsida > Asterales > Asteraceae > Mikania > Mikania micrantha. Next base: position 47,652 of record SZYD01002384.1, on the reverse strand, counting down.
GCTCTCTTTTACACCACGATGAAAAACTTCCATATCAGTTGCGGTAGACAAATAACCAATTACATCTAATTACATATAAAGGACGGGTTAATTCATATAAGGCAATAAGTAATGATATAAAGATAATCATAACTTTAAAATAGATAAAGATAATACCAACTGTGTCTTCAACCTGTACATGCCTGTTAATTATTTGATGAAAATCAATAAATAGAAAACCATATAAAGGACCGTCGAATTCCAAACATCTTTTTATATTAGTTTGACTGTAGAAGTTAAGAAGGATGCTTGATAACATGATACTTGAAATTCATTTCACCAACACCAAACCTGCCTAGAAGAATGATACTGCCTTCTTCTAGTTGGTTTTCAAAGGCACACATCAAAACCTTCTTAATAGTTGCTTGAATCTTATCACCCTGTAAAAAAAATAGTCTGCATATATTTAAAAATTAAAAAAAACATTAAAATAAAATTGCATATTTTAAGAATAGGTTATGAACAATACCTTCTCATCCATTAAGATTATGTCTATTTGATACAACTGCTTCCATAATCGTAATACCCGAACTCTTAATTTCCAAGCATCATTCGCAGCAGAAAGTTGGGAAATATAATTTACCTCCTCTTTCTCCATCTGATTTCACAACAAAAATGGACGATGGTATGGATGCTTGGATCAAAAATGACGGTATTTATGAACATTTTCAAACTTGAATTCTATCGATCGAAGCAAACCGGGAAGGGTAAAAGCAATTGATAACCTTGATTAGATAAAATTGCAGGGTTCAGAACTGATCACAAGAAGCCTTCTTCGAATTCCGCCTTTTGGTAATGATGCAGACGTAAAATTCGAATTTCAAATTCAAATTCATGGGGTTATCTCTCGGCAGTGGAGAAGATGGTTCAAATGACATCAACAACCAAAAACCTGACATCAGCATGATGTCAAATTTTCCTATGTGGACAGCCTTAGAGTCTGCCACATCAGCTGCCTCAACTCTCCTTTATTAGATAAATAAATATGATAAATATCGTGTTTATAAGTGTAACATCAGTGCCGGAAACGTCACTGGAACAGTGATCTCAATAGTAACGTGAACTAGCAGGTACTAACTATACGTATTTCATTGTATGTCAGATTCATATCATGTATCATTATCATTTCATGTTATCAAAAGAGAAAACACATAATCATTTCAGAAAACAAAACCCAGAATTATGGTTCATCAGTCAGATGGTTATCTGACAATACAGAACCATCACGTGATTATTTGTTAGGATTTTATTATGTATAAACGTATGTGAGGCTTTATAGAACAAAACAACAACGGATGTCGTTACGTGAATGCTAAATTGACGGAATATTCGTATAGGTGACGATCTGTACGAATATGACTGAAAGTTTAACGTTCTGAATGATATCCAATAATTAGAAAACCATATTGAAAAGTGTAGTTATCGTCGTGTTCGTACAGGTGACGATCCGAACGAATACGCCGACGACTATACGATTCGATTTTAAACAGTAAATTAAATATTTCTGAAAATTTAAAATAAATGGAAGATATTTAGTTAGTTTACTTGGAATTACCACCTAAAATAAATTTCTAAACTTTACTTTTAATATCGTGATGTTCCGTTTCAAAAACGAAAGAGAAACGACGTTTTTACGCGAAACTGAGCGAAACCGAACGAACCTGCACGTAACCGGGTATTTTAAGGTCATTTATGATGGCATTTATTGTCACCATCTTCCCCCACCTACCAGATTTTTCACCCAAATTCGTTCCACTCTCTCTCTCTCTACTCTCTCTCTAGAAGCCATAGCCACATCTCCTTCAATCCTTCACGAAATCGAGTGTTTTTGGTGTCAAAACGACCATTACAACTCGTAGATCACGAAAGTACAGCAGATCCGGACTTGGATCCATCCGATTTGAGGTAAAACCATGATCTTTGTTCGGTTTTGGGGTTTTGAAAACCCTAGTTTTAACCTCTCAAGAAAACCGGTTTTAAACCCTCACAAACTTAGGGAAATCACTCTAAATATATCTAGGATGATGCAAGAATACGGGATAGTACTTGGGTTAGCCAGTTACCTCAAAACGTAGGGTTGCTCCAGCTGGGTCACGACCAGCCGAAGGAGGATTCCAGCTCACCGAATGAGCTCAATCTGGCCACTTTCGGCCGAATGGCCAGGCTCAGTCGACTAGGCCCTTCGCCCTAACCAGCAGACCGAATGGCTTCATACGCACCCTCCTCTATTCGGCCAGGTGTCATTCGGGTGAACCACCTTCGGCCAAAGTCTCATTCGGCAGTTCCTTCGATCGGGTACCTCCTCAATCGGCAGGCCTCCCTTCGGCCAACCCAGCTTCGGACATGCTATCTTCACTCGCCCTAAGCTCATCAGCCCAAGCCCTTCGGCCAAGACCTATACGGCCCAAGTCTTTCGGCCAAGCCCTCCCCTTTTATACCAAAAACCGATTAAAGTAGAGTGTATGTGTGTGCATGCATGGGTTTGATCTTGTGTGTGACCATGCATGGGAATCAAAAGTATGTGTGTGCATGGGAAGAGATATTATGGTTTCTTTTCATGCAAATAACCGTGGTCAAATTAATGATCAAACATAGAGTTCATTCCAAGGAATCATGGGTTAGGGTTAGAATGACAAGAGGTTCTTAAACTTTATTATCGTCTATACATGGATGTGAACATCATTTTGGATTCAACATATTGGGAAATCATGAGGATCAAAACGATAATCTAAGGTGTCGAGTGTTGATTTAATTATTAACACCTAAACCTTAGGAAATTTCATAAGGACATGTAACCAATCTAGATGATTCACTCGAATTATCTAAGACGAGTTATTCAAAGATGTTGATCAAGAAGCATTGGACAAACAAAGAATATTAATGGGCCAAGGTTTATCATATAGGATTAACCTAAGCCCATCATGTTAATTATACTTTTCTCTTAAATAAATTATGTTTTTAATAAAATATATTAACTTGTAAGCTTTGTTAAATTAAAATAAATGATTTTTAACTTAATGTTTAACTTAAGATGATTTAACTTGAAAATGTTCTATTTATAGACTTTAAATAATTACTATGGGATAAGGGTGTATTTATGGGTAATACTTTAGATTAGATAGAAGGAATTCTAGAAACACACTAGTAACATAGGACACTTAGTTGCACACCGAGACCAAGACCCTAGATACGACGATTATAAATACTTATCGTATTCGAATCCTCTTAAAACAACTCAGGTACTAAAGATACAAAAACCACAAGTAACGAGCGCGCATTTTGTGATAAATCATCATTTGCACGGCAACACAGGTGTAACATCTGTGCTGGAAATGTCGCTGGAACAGTGAGCTGAACAGTAAACGCACAGTAACTCAGGTACAAACTACGTAAACCATTGTTATGCTACTAATATCATGATGCTTGATATTAAACTATTATGCTATTGTTTCTGTAATCTGATTAAACTTAACAGTTTAACAGTTAGAAACATGTCAGACAACACAGTGTTGAAACATAGATACTCGATTTGATGCTATAGTGTATAAACGTATGCGAGGTTAAACAAAACAAACACATAACGGTTGTTGTTACAGAATGCTAAACAGACGAGTTATTCGTATAGGTGACGATCCGTACGAATGATTCTGATAGTTTAACGTTCTGAAATAATGACTGAACAGTAGAGAACAAAAATCAGAAAGCCGAACCATCGTCGTGTTCGTTCGAATGACGATTCGAACGAATACGCGCGATGGTGACGCGTTCTGACGAAACGAATAACGACACGAACGATCATAAATTTAAGGAAATAAAATATTTCCTATTTTACAATTTTGAAACTCATCAAAAAGGACACTAAACAAAACTATTTTTAATAAATCGCGATCAAATAACTAAACGAGTAAAAATATTAAGTTCGATAAATAAATTAATATAACGATATTTAAAATGATTTCTAACAATAATTGTATTTTTAAACGTCATAAAATAATCTTTTTATTTTAAACGCGTAAGACTACGCAATTCGTTCCGGAAATGCAACGAAAATACGAACCGAGCTACGAAAACGAACCCGAAATCACTTGGGGTATAAATACCCCAAATGAGTTCAACCAACTCATTTTCTTCTTCTTCTTCTCTCTCTCAAAACCCTATTTCCGGATTACACCTCCCACCACCATTTTTGGAACTTCAAACACCCATATCTTGGTCATTACTCCACCAAATCGCTCCATTTTTGAACCCACACGAAGCTCTCATCATCCTCTACACAAAAGTACAAGGGATCGACCTTGAAAACGACTGAAACTAAGGTAAAAACGAGCTCAAAAATGGCGATTTTAGGGTTTTCAACCCTTGTTGCGACCCACTCACTTTAACCGGCCAAACACCTTTGTATTCGAACCTTACAACCACAAGAACCATCCTTAACGACAGCCATCTTCAAAAACCACCCTAGGACCTTGTGATGGGGGGCGAATCTAGGCGAACCTAGCTGTGGCCGAAGCACAAAGCCAGCTGGCCGAATGGCCTAGGGTCGAATGGCTTAGGGTCGAATGGCCACCCTCCTTCGGCAGTCACCCAGTCACCACTCATTCGGCCAAAGTCTCTCATTCGCCAAGCCCATGTCTCATTCGATCTAGACCCTCATTCGGAGCCCATTCATTCGGCCATTATTCGGGTGAAACACATTCGGCAATCCTCCATTCGTTGGTGTAACATCAGTGCCGGAACCGTTACCGGAACAGTGATCTCTACAGTACATTTCAGTCATTTTCATATTCATATCATTTATCATTATCATGGTGAGTTGTCATAGAACAGTCATTTTCATATTCATATCATTTATCATTATCATGGTGAGTTGTCATAGAACAGTTTCAGACACATTTAACAGAAACACAGTTCAGAACAATGGTTCTTGAGTCGGATAATTATCTGGCAACACAGAACCATTATGTGATTATTTGCTTAGGAATTATTATGTATAAACGTATGTGAGGTTTTATAGAACAAAACACACGAATATTGTTATGTGAATGCTAAATTGACGGGTTATTCGTATAGGTGACGATCTGTACGAATAAATCTGTAAGTTTAACGTTCTGAATGATATTCTAAAATTAGAAAACAAGATTGAAAAGTATAGTTATCGTCGTGTTCGTACGAGTGACGATTCGAACGAATACGCGCGACGACTGTACATTTCGATTTAAACAGTTTATTAATATTTTATTTAATAAATGAGAAGATATTAGTTAATTTATTAGGAATCACAACCTGGAATAATTAAATAAATTCTATTTTATAATCGTATCGTTTTACCGCGAAAACCGACACGTTACGCGAAACCGAACGAGACCGAACAACCGGGTGTTTTTCCTAAACATTTAATGAGTCATTAAGACTCCAACCACCACCACCAAGACCCACACTTCACCTCATTTTCGTCCACCAACTTTCTCTCTCTAGAAACCGTTTCTCCAACTTCTCTCTAGAAGATCTCACTCGATTCAAGTCGGATTCAAGTCATTTCTGTGCCACTACGATTCTCTCATTGTGTAGATTCCAGAAGTACAAGCATTTCGAGGTTCTATCCACAAGATCTAAGGTAAATAACCATTTTTAAATTCGGTTTTTATAGGGTTTTCACGAATCTTGTGGTTTCGCGATTATAATCGAGTTTGGGCACTAGATAACCTTGGAATAAACCATATTTAGCACCTAGGATGTTCTAGAAATCGAGTTGTAACAGATTGGAACTAGAGAAGGGAAGAAGTTACAGGTTCGTGGGGCTAAGGAGCTGGTTGGTGATGCAGGTTCGCTGGCCGAACCCTACACGAGCCACATGATACAGCCGAACCCTGCATGGTTCCTGCAACGAACCTATTGAGCTTCTGCAACGAACCCTGCTGCTCTGAGCACCGAACCCTGGTTCCTGGCACACGAACCCTGCACTACCTGGTCACCGAACCTCAAGACAATGCAACGCTTCTGGCCGCGAACCTGTAAGCTTCTTAAAACAGCCGCACCTTTACCTTGTTGGACGAACCATTCTGACTACGAACCTAGGAACTATGGCCGAACCCTTTGGACCTACGAACCCATGGTTTCTGTTTAACTACACCGAACCTATTACTCATAGCCGAACCCTTTACTTAGCCGAACCTACATGAGATTGGACGAACCTTGTTGCCATACTAGCCGAACCCTGGGTAGAACCAATAGGTTCGCTGCACTAAATTCAAGGTCGAGCCAAGGGTTGTCTAATTAGGTTGATGTGGAATATAGGATCAACTAAACTAGCTTAAATGACTTAGGAAGTGGAAAGTTGGCCATAAAACCTAGGTTGTATGAGAAATTGATTCCATAATGAGCATGCATGGGTACAATTAGTGGATGTGTGTGGGCATGGGGATTTTCCAAGTGTTAGTATAAACAATGATGAATAAGGAAGTCAACTGTGGGGTATAAATTCTATAACAAAGATCAATAACTCACAATAACAACTTAATATGGGTTGTTAACATGCATATATTGGGTATCTACGTCACATGGTTAAAACAATTATGATTATGGTCAAGTAAGAATCAAGTATTGTCAATCGGGCTTAAATGGACCCAATAGGATTTGATTAAGTCCACCAAGTATTAAACGAGTAATTAAGTTTGAAATGATAATGTTGTTAATATAGAATTGGAAGTTGTGAATGCTTTCAATTAAAGTTAAAGTTTTTCTAAAAATCTTGTTTAATTTGAAGTGTAATTTATAATTACCATTGAATTCTTTTAAGTTTAATTAGTTATAAAAGTTATTATAACTAAACTATGGGATTGAGGATCAAAAAGGGGTAACTAAGATAGGTTAGATCTTAGATACACTTAGTAGTAAGACACTTAGTTGCACACACAACAAGACCCGACCATAGGCGCAACGACTACTACGCGTACTTATTTTATTCAAATTCTTATAAAATAACTCAGGAACTGAAGAAACCTAAGCTACAAACAAGAGCGCGCATTTGTGTTATAACATTTACATAGCAGCACAGGTGAGTTCATTGCCCCTTTTCTAACATTTTTGTTTTAAAACGCGGGGCTGAGAAGCATGCGTAAACTGTTTACTTAAATTGTTTACTTTAATGCTTTTAAATTTATATGTTTTACATATATATAAATGTTATCCTAGACCATGTCTAGGAAGATTTTATGCAGGTTTACTAACCGATTTACTTATATATTAAGTGAACAATCGAGTTAAACTAAACTTTTCAACAAATCAAAACATTTCAAACAAATCAAACATTTTGACAAAACAAGTGTGGGTGAATTCAAGGAATCAAATCAAACATTTTGACAAAACAAGTGTGGGTGAATTCAAGGAATCAAATCAAACATTTTGACAAAACAAGTGTGGGTGAATTCAAGGGATCAAATCAAACATTTTGACAAAACAAGTGTGGGTGAATCCAAAGAATCAAATCAAACATTTTGACAAAACAAGTGTGAGACATCAAGACATCAACAAAACAGTCTTTGCAAAGACAACATTCAATGTTCTACAAACCAAGTGTTTGTTGAACAATGAATCAAGTGTACAACCGATCAATGAATCTTGTATTCTATGATCAACACATCAAGTACATCTTGTGGCATAATCAGACGAATCAATAAATCATTTTCAAGGGAAAGTCTGGGAAATATCAGAGATAGCATACGCCAAAAACATTGACGAAACATAAAATCCTGCATTTCAAGAAGTCCTAGCTAGACCGTTTGACTTGTAGGTCGTATGTTTGAGGATATTTACAGTTTCCCTAACTACTAAGTACCTAGATTGACAGACTAGTCTACTCGAGTATGACCACAGGCCCCAATCATAAGGACTTAGATTTTATTAAATGTTTATTTATTTATTTAATTAAGCATTTATAACTGTTTATACAATTTTTATGGTTGATCATATTGTGTGATGAACTCATGAAATCAACATGGATTTCAAATGATTGTAATTACAGGAACAACAAACAGAAGAACTTATGGGTTGTGTTAAGGGTAAAAATGCTTAATTATCATTAACAACAGTGTCATATGTATATTAGTATGTGGTGGGATGTTGGCTAGGGCTTGTCCCTTACATATGCCCTATATATAAGCATACCGATGTGGATATTACATGTGGTGTTAATGAGGTTAGGGTCTTTACCAAAGGAGGTTTCAAATCATTTTCAATTACTAAAACTATATGAACTCACCAACCATGTGTTGACCTTTATTTTTGCCTGACTTCTCAGGTGACGAACAGGTTAATTAGGAAGTCATTTCTTTTGGACTAGGACTTCATATAGAAGACTAGTATTTTGGACCTGCATACTTTTGAAGACATCATGATACAAATTATTTTGTATATCTTGTGTAAATACAAGATAGTCATTTGTTGATGTTTTACAATAGATTTACATTGTTAAATTATAAACGATACTGCTGTAATTTAACTTTGTAATTCTATTATATTTAGCATTTCTCATTTATATCATGTGCAATGTAAACAATCTGATCACTTCGATTATCATTCTCGATATCGCGCCCCGGGAACCTTCCGCCCGTCGGGGAAACTCGATCCTACCCCGCCGGCTCGGGGTGTGACAGTTGGCCACCTACTCATTCGCCGGAGCCACCTTCATTCGCTGGCCACGCCATGCGGCTCCTCATTCGGGGACAGCTTCATTCGGCCGAAGCTCACAACACACCCCATTCGCCCAAGCATGGTCATTCGACCGCCTCTATTCGTTGGACTGTGTCCCACTCGACCAGATAACATCATTCGGCCCACACAGTGGCCCAATACCCCACTCGAACCAAAGACAACCTATGATTGGACCCAGATCATTATTTGGTCCACATACACCAATTGGCCCAATTGAGTAGCCCATGTTACTGGCTTTGCCAAATGATTCGATCAAGACACACAACAGCCCAATCCCATCTCCTACGGCCCATTGCTTCGGCACAAAGCCTGTTGTTCGGCTCAGTAACCGCCTCGGCCCAACCCCGATTGATTCGGCCCAAAGGCCAATTGGTTTGGCCCATGAGAAAGACTTGATTCGATTAACTAAAGGGTAAACGAAGGCTTTCACTAATAAATCAAATGGGAACTTTGCATGAGAAATTGATAATGAGCAACTAATACTACAAAGGTGCTGGGTGTTTGGGTTAATGAACCTCAAAAGTTTAAGACCTTACATTTATAAAATAGGGACATAGCTATTGACTAACCATATAACCATGTTTCAAGACTAACAAGAATAACATGTGGGATTTTAAATCATATGCTCAAGCCATACATATGGTTTGGGTTGGTTTATAAGAAAGCCTATCATTACAAACAACGGGTACATAATGATCAAGTTTTGAGATTCCAAGAGCGAGTCAAACTCGAACACTTAACATAAAGACATAAGGTCAATGACACTAATTACTAAGCTTAACTTAAATTAGTTAAGTGTTAGAAAAATCTGCAACAATTGTGCCAGGGCCGAATCATGACCAAGACCCACGAGTGTTAGCCAATAGTAAGGCTAACACATACACACACTCAAACACATACAACTTATACTTGCAAGTTATAAACAACGTGAAATCAATACAGGATCGTGAATACTACAGGTACAACAAAGAGCGCGCGTGCATTCTTGATTAGGTTAAGTCAACTACCACAACTACAAGGTGAGTTCATTTGTCCCTTTTCAAACTTATTTGTTTTACTTCGGGACTGAGAAGCATGTTATACATTTTAAAACAAATGTTTTAAATTTAACAAAATGCTTTTATACGATTCTTATATACAAATGTTAATGCTACATGATTATGCCAAGTGCTAAAGGCATAAGTTCACTATTAATACTAATGCTACATGATTATGCCAAGTGCTAAAGGCATAAGCTAAATCGCTAATACTAAAGCTATGTGTTAATACCAAGTGCTAAGGGTATTTACTATCTGATGACGCTATTGTGAATGCTAATGCTACGGGGTTATGCTACAAACTAATGCTATGAGTTATGCTAAAAGCTAATGCTACGAGTTATGCTAAATGCTAATGCTACGAGATATGCTAAATACTAATGCTACGGGTTATGCTAAATACTAATGCTACGGGTTATGATAAATGCTAATGCTACGGAATTATGCTACATGCTAAGGCTATGGGTTTATGCTAGAGACTAATGTTAACACTAAATACTAATGATTCTATAATGCTATGAGGATGCTAAATACATACATACATACACACATACATACTGAATACTTGAAGCTATGGATACTATAACCTCTTGAATGCTATATGATTGCCATGCTAAAACAACGGTCGGGCCTCTCAGTGCTTGCCTTACCGGTTATGAAGCTAGTACTTGAGCACAAGTTACGTAAATGCTGAACTATTTGAATGCTATAAACTTGAATGCTAAAACTATTGGCTATGGAAGAACATAGTTGGTCTCTCAGTGCTTGCCTTCATGTGTTCTTCCTAGTCGGGACTTGAAGAACAATAGTTGGTCTCTCAGTGCTTGCCTTCATGTGTTCTTCATAGTCGGGACTAGAAGGCATCTGCTATGGTCTCTCAGTGCTTGCCATAGGGTGTTCTTCATGGTCTGATACGAGGAAACTGACTGATGGCCTCTCAGTGCTTGCCATGCAGTGTTTCCCACAACTACCTACTCAGGTGATCAGTAACTAGGACGATACTGATGATCCTTAGTTGACTTTGTCTCATCATGGAAATCCTCTATCTCCCCCTAAGTTGCTAATGACACCTAGTGCTGGTATGGATTGATACTGGATTCCTTCGGGCATTCAGTTGTCTATTATGGTGACTCACAAGCTAAACTCACGGATGCTATGGATAAACTTACATACAAAATGCTTAAACTATAATGGGGAAAAGAGATTTGATGGTAGGTAAAATGCTTAATTATCATTAACACCAATGTCCTATATGGCTTAGTATGTGGTGGGACGGCGTCTGGGCGGGTCGTAGGCTCGACTCAGGGGTATGCCCTATATATAAGCATACCGAGCTACATGATACAGGTGATGTTAATGAGGTTAAGGTTTTACTGGAAAGGTTTGCAAAAGCTATTTTAAACTTATAAACTTCATGAACTCACCAACCATTGTGTTGACTTGTTTTCCTTACATGCTTTCTCAGGTGACGTACAGGAATAGACTAAGGCTTCAGGATTGCATACTAGGCAGCCCAACTAGAGGACCTAGCAGACTTTTGAAAGCACATCTTTTGTAGTCGATACGAATTCCTTTTGATATCTTGTACAGACACAAGATAGAAACATTTGATTCTTTTGTTGGGTTTACTTAGTTAAATTATCAAACATGGATATTGTAATTTAACTTTGTAATCCTAATTTAAATGCTACTTGTGCTTTAGATATTCATAACATTGATGCTATGTAAACAATCTGATCAGTACGATTATCACTCACGATATCGCGCCCCGGGAACCTTCCGCCCGACGGGCATTCCGATCCTACCCCGCCGGCTCGGGGTGTGACAACAGGTGAGTTCATTGCCCCTTTTCTAAACATTTTTGTTTTCAAAAGCGGGGCTGAGAAGCATGCGTAAACCTTTTTATTTAAATATGTTTTACTTAAATGCTTTTACTTATTGTATGCTTTATATATACTTGATTATACTCCTACATTCCTATCTAGGTATTTGTATACAAAATTAACCAACGAATTAATTAATTACTCTTATGAGTAATACCTTAATTCTAAAACTCTAAAACAAACCCTTAGTCCATCAAGTTCAAATTCAAGAAGCTAAACTCAAAGTGAAATCAGAAAAACTGAAGCTAAAGATCAGAATCAAGAAAATCAAGAGTATCATAAACGTGTGTGAATCATTCAAATAATGAAATCGTTATGATCTAATGAAATCATTAATGCTTAAGTTAAGGTGGATGTCAGTTGTATGTAAATCAAGACCACGTGTAACACACGGAAAGTCCCGGCACAAATAGTAGACTCTTGTAGTCAAGCTATATGGGCATAACTAAAACCATCAAACGAAATCAAGAGAATCAAGAGAATCAAGAATCAAAGGATATCCTAATGTAACATCAGTGTAGGAAACGTTACCGGAACAGTGATCTCAACAGTAACATGAACAGTAATCAGGTACAAACTATGCATATTTCATTTTATGTCAGATTCATATCATGTATCATCATCATTTCATGTTATCAAAGAGCAAATTCAGAATCATTTGAGGAAACAAAACTCAGAAACATGGTTCATCAGTCAGATAATTATCTGGCAATATAGAACCATCATGTGATTATTTGTTAGGATCTTATTACGTATAATCGTATGTGAGGCTTTATAGAACAAAACAATACGGATGTCGTTACGTGAATGCTAAATTGACAGATTATTCGTATAGGTGACGATCTGTACGAACATATCTGAAAGTTTAATGTTCTGAATGATATCCAATAATTGGAAAACCATATTGAAAAGTATAGTTATCGTCGTGTTCGTACGAGTGACGATTCGAACGAATACGCGCGACGACTGTACGATTCGATTTTAAACCGTAAATTAAATACTTCAGAAATCTAAAATAAATGGAAGATATTTAGTTAATTTACTAGGAATAACCACCTAAAATAATTTTATAAACTCTTGTTTTAAAACCAAGAAGTTTCGTTACGAAAATGAAACGAAAAACCGACGCTTTTACGTTAAACCGAGCAAAAACCGAACGAACTTGAACGAACCCGGGTATGTTGAAGCCTTTAATATGGCATTTAATTGTCATATCTACCACCACCAACCAGCTCCAACACCCCCCTTACTCGTTCACTCTCTCTCTTCTTTCTCTCTCTAGAAACCCCAACCACATCTCTCTCGATTCTTCACTAAATCTCGTGTTCTTGGTGTCAAAACGACCATCACAACACATAGATCACGAAAGTACAACAGATCTGAGCTTGGATCCATCAAATTCGAGATATATTTGAAGTTTATTTTCGGTTTTTAGGGTTTTCAAAACCCTTGAATCGGCCACCTACTTAGCCGATTCTAGACCACCCAACCTTAGGGAAACACTACCAAAAACACCTAGGAATGATATAGGAACAAAGTATGTTGCTTGGTGTCACACTTCGAGCCGGCGGGGTAGGATCGGGTTTCCCCGACGGGCGGAAGGTTCCCGGGGCGCGATATCATGAGTGATAATCGAAAGTGATCAGATTGTTTACATTGCACATGATATAAATGAGAAATGCTAAATATAATAGAATTACAAAGTTAAATTACATCAGTATGTTTATAATTTAACAATGTAAATCTATCATCAACATCATAGATTTCTATCTTGTATTTACACAAGATACACAAAATAAATTGTATATTGATGTCTTCAAAAATATGCAGGTCCAAAAATACTAAGTCTTCTATCTGAAGTCCTAGTCCAAAAACATAAGCTTCCTAGTTGACCTGTTCGTCACCTGAGAAGTCATGCAAAAATAAAATCAACACATGGTTGGTGAGTTCGTATAATTTTTGTAATTGAAAATGATTTGAAAACCTCCTTTGGTAAAGACCCTAACCTCATTAACACCACATGTAATATCCACATCGGTATGCTTATATATAGGGCATATGTAAGGGACAAGCCCTAGCCAACATCCCACCACATACTAACATGCATATGACACTGCTGTTAATGATAATTAAGCATTTTTACCCTTAACACAATCCCATAAGTTCTTCTGTTTGTTGTTCATGTACTTACAATCATTTGAAATCCCTGTTAATTTCATAAGTTCATCACACAATATGATCAACCACAGTAATTGTATAAACAGTTATAAATGTTTAATTAAATAAATAAATAAACATTTAATAAAATCTAAGTCCTGATGATTGGGGCCTTGGTCAAACTCGAGTAGACTAGTCTGTCAATCTAGGTACTTAGTAGTTAGGAAATCTGTAAATATCATCAAACATACGACCTACAAATCAAACGGTCTAGCTAGGACTTCTTGAAATGTAGGGTTTCTGTTTCGTCCGTTTTGGCATATGTTATTTCTGATATTTCCCAGGCTTTCCCTTGAAAATGATTTATTGTTTCGTCTGATTCTGTCACAAGATGTACTTGATTCGTTGATCATAGAATACTAGATTCATTAATCAATTGTACACTTGATTCATTGTTCAACAAACACTTGATTTGTAGAACATTGAATGTTATCTTTGCAAAGATTGTTTCGCTTGATTCATTGAAATCCCACACCTGTTTCGTCAAAATGTTTCGTTTGATTCATTGAAATCACCCATTTGATTCGTCAAAATGTTTCGTTTGATTCCTTGAACTCACACACTTGTTTTGTCAAAATGTTTAGTTTGATTCGTTTGAAATGTTTTGATCTGTTGAAATGTTTTAGTTTAACCCGATTATTCACTTAATTTATAAGTAAATCAGTTAGTAAAGCTGCATAAAATCTTCCTAGACATGGTCTAGGATAACATTTATATATGTAAACATATAAAATTAAAAGCATTTAAGTAAACAATTTAAATAAACAGTTTACGCATGCTTCTCAGCCCCGCGTTTTAAAACAAAAATGTTAGAAAAGGGGCAATGAACTCACCTGTGCTGCTATGTAAATGATTTAACACAAAATGCGTGCTCTTGTTTGTAAGCTAAGTGTCTTCGATTCCTGAGTTATTTTATAAGAATTCGAATATAATAAGTACGCGTAGTAGTCGTTGTGCCTAAGGTTGATCTTGGTATGTGTGCAACTAAGGGTCTTAGTACTAAGTGTATCTAAGATCTAATCTATCTTAGTTACCCCTTTTAAAATCCCCGAATCCCATGGTTAGTTATAATAACTTACTTTTATATTTTTAGAAATTTCGGCAGAGTTTCCTTTGTTTTATGTTTAAAATCCAGACAATGACATTGTCTATTTTATAACAAAATCCCAATCAATGATATTAAAACTAACTTTTATAACAAAATTAACTTAAAAGAAACCAATGACATTTATAAATTACATTTCAAATCAAACAAGATTTTAGAAATTATTAACTTTTATAATTTATAACACCTTCATTTTAGTTAAAACATTATTACTTAATGTATGTTGGGCTTAATTAAACCCTATTGGGCCCACTTTGGCCCAATTAAGTACCTTTGATTCCCAATTGATTTACCAACTTGTGACTTTGATTCTTATGAACTTATAATCATTTTACCTTATTTGTTAAACAATCTTATGTGTTTAACATTTAGTTTTACCTATGCATGCATGACTAGGGCTTCATCATTGTTCATGCACCTACACATGTATACACAATTGGTCCACGTACCCCCATGCATGCAACTTAGGGTTTTATCCTTAACCATGCACACACACATGCGATATCTATCCATGCATGCAACGTATTGGATCCATACCTCGTTAGAACTTAGGTTAATGACTAACTAACCATTCCTTATATTGTTAACACTAGTCTTGTTGATCATAGATCCATATTAGCCATTTAAACAACTTTTAGGTTCGGTATGGTATCTAGGGCAGCGAACCTTTTTAAGAAAACACCTAAGGTTCGGCTGGTTCTAGTATTATGAGGTTCGGCTAAGTTGGCAACATGTAGGGTTCGTCTATTACCTTGCCACCAACGAACCCTTAAGGTTCGGCCAGGGAGGGTTCGCCCCTAGTAAAGGTTCGACACTATGGTTCGGTTAGTAACTGAAAGTTCGGCTAGAATTCTTGGGTTCGTCATGCATGCAGGTTCGGCCTCTAAGGTTCATCTCATGAGGGTTCGTGGTTAATGGGGTTCGTTGCTATCTATAAGGTTCGGTGCAGGTGGCAACACAGGTTCGTAGCAGATCGATCAGACGGACAGGTTCGTGAGTCAGGCTGCAGGGTTCGGTGCCCAGGGTTCGTGGTACCTGGAAAAAGGTTCGGCCATCAACTCCAAGGGTTCGGCCGATGAGTCTCACGAACCTGTAGCCATTTACGCAGCATCATCTCCATCATAAGAAGCTAAACCTATTGCAACAACAACCTAACTATTCCTATGCGTGTGTCTATGTGTTTAGTGAATGTTTTGGCCGATTAGAATCATCAAACAAAAAGGTTTCGTGACACACATTCTAAAACAGAATCAAAAAAGGGTTTTTACCTCAAAATTGATGGATGAAGGCTTGAAATTCTTGTACTTCTTTGATCTATGCAGCAAGAGGGTCGTGATGACACCAAATTTGCTCAACTCCGCCTTGAAACAAGATTCAAATTTTAGAGAGAAGGTTAACTTCTTAGTGAGAGAGAGCTAGAGAGAGAGAGAGTGACGAGATTGGGTCAAGAAAGTGAGTTGGTGTTGGTTGGTGATGCATGCATTAAATGTTCTCATTTAATGTATCACCGATACCCGATGTTCGGTCTCGATCGGTTTCGCGTAAAAGGCCGGATCGTGTAGTTTTCGCAACGAGACGACACGATTATAAAATTAGAAATCATTTAATTATTCTAGGTTGTGATTCCTAATAAATTAACTAATATCTTCTAATTATTTAATTTAAAATATTAATTCACTGTTTAAATCGAATTGTACGGTCGTCGCGCGTATTCGTTCGAATCGTCACCCGTACGAACACGGTGATAACTATACCTTTCAATCTTGTTTTCTAATTATATAATATCATTCAGAACGTTAAACTTTCAGATATATTCGTACAGATCGTCACCTATACGAATAACCCGTCAATTTAGCATTCACGTAACAATATTCGTGTGTTTTGTTCTTTAAAGCCTCACATACGTTTATACATAATAAATCTTAAACAAATAATCACATGATGGTTCTGTATTGTCAAATAATTATCTGACTCAAGAACTATTGTTCTGAACTGTGTTTTTATTCTATGACAACACAAAATGATAATGATAAATGATATGAATGTGAAACGTACTGAAATGTATATGGTTCATACATGTTTTACTGTTCATGTACTGTAGAGATCACTGTTCCGGTGGCGGTTCCGGCACTGATGTTACACTTGGATTAGTTACTAGATCGAAAATGGGAATGGAAGAATGCCAAGAACCCACCGGCCGAATGGGCCTAACCAGCCAGCCGTATGAGCCAACCATTGGCCGAATGGCCTCCAGGTCGTATGAGGCTCAGTCGCTCGGTCTTACCTTCGGCCAGCCCTCATTCTGTCGGCCAAGATAGCTCCAGTCGGCCACCCTCTTTCGGCCACCCTCTTTCGGCCAACACCCATTCGATCGCCCAGCTCAGTCCGCCAAGCCATGACCGGCCAAGGCCTCACTCGCTCGGCACCCTTTCGGTCGGCCCTGCTGGTTCGGCTAGACCCTATTCGGCTAAGGCCACTTTCGGCCAAATGGCTTATTCGATCGGCCCAAGACCCTCTTCCGGTCAAGGCTGTTTTGGAGGGGACTCCTTCGGCCAAGAACCATACGGCTAGTCATGAGATGACACCATAGTTGGGTAGGGTTGGACCACATGATTGCATGCATGGTAAATAATCTTGTGTATATGTGTGTGCATGCATGGAATGAGAATTCTTTTATGTGTGCATGGGACATTAGGGTTTTATAATGAACAAACAATGTGGGATTAGTTATGGATCAAACAAAGAGAGTAATCAAGGGGGTAGACAATGGGGGTGAATTTGGTTATGGATTCGTCTAAGATTCATTAGGGAGATCAAAAATTAGGGTTTTCAATAACAAGCAAATTCTTAAAACATAGTATCAACTCAACAGGTATTGATGACATCATTAGAGATTAAAACATTTGAGAAATCGTAAAGGACCAGAATAATAACACAAGGAGTGGGTGTTGATTTAATTATTAACACCTAACCCTTAATAAAATTCATAAGGACTTGAGTGTTGATTTAATCATTAGCACCCAACCCGTAGGAAAAAATTCATAAAGACATGTAACTAACTTAGATGATTAATTGAATCATCTAGGCCGAGTTATTCAAAGATCTTGATCAGTAATCACTTGGAAATCAAAGTCTAGTAATGGGCCCGAGGTTGGCCCAATGGGCTTAACCCAGGCCCATCATGTAAAAAAATTACATTTTCTTTAAATTATTTATGTTTTAATAAAAGAAATTAAATGGTAAGCTCTTTCAAATTAAAATAAATAATCTTAACTTAATGCTTAACATAAAGTAGATTAACTTGAAAACGTTTTAATTAATGACTTATAAGGATTAATCATGGGATTTGGGCTACTAATGGGTAGTAAGTTAGACTAGTTAGATGAGAACTTAGAAACACATTAGCACAATAGGACACTTAGATGCACACCGAGACCAAACCATAGATACGACGACTATCATAAATACTTGATGTATTCGAATTTTCTTAAAACAACTCAGGGACCGAAGAAACATAGTCTACAACAACGAGCGCGCATTGTGTGTTAATTCAATACAGAGCAACACAGGGGAGTTCATTGCCCCTTTTCTAAACATTTTTGTTTTCAAACGCGGGGCTAAGAAGCATGTGTAAACCTTTTTATTTAAACTGTTTTACGTAAATGCTTTTACTTATTATATGTTTTATATGTGCTTAATTATATTCCTAGACTCCTGTCTAGTTATTTGTTATGCTGAATTAACTAACAAATTAATTAATTACTCTTACGAGTAATATCTTAAATCTAAGGCTCTAAACAAACCCTCAGGCCATCGAGTTCAAATTAAAGAATCTAAATTCAAAGTGAAATCAAAAGAACTAAAGCTAAAGATCAATTTTAGTGGAATCTAATCCAGTGTGTGATCAGTAAACTAAGGATCCTACTCAAGAATCTATATTCATAATGAAATAATGGAATTCAAAAGATCAGAATCAAGAGAATCAAGGAGATCATAACCGTGTGTGAATCATTGAAATAATGAAATCATTAAGATCTAATGAAATCATTAATTGCTTAAGTTAAGGTGGGTGTCAGTTGTACTTAAATCAAGACCACGTGTAACACACGGAAAGTCCCGTCACAATAGTAGACTCTTGTAGTCAGGCTATATGGGCATAACTTAAACTATCAAACGAAATCAAGGGAACAAAGACGATCAAGAATCAAAGTATATCCTTAAAGTCCCGACATGTACAGTAGGCCAAAGGGTCAAGCTGATATGGGCATCATGAAAGTCCCGATGCATACAGATAGACTCATTTTGGGTCATGCCTGATATGGGCCACGTGTGAGAGGGTATAACTTGGACAACCACCAACAACTAAGTCTATTTGATTGAGTCAAATAAGGCCCAATCATCATGTCTTAGTTGTATTTAAATGCTTAATTATTAATTTAATTAAATATTTAATATTATATTTCTACAAGAGCTTTGGGGTAATCATGAATACATGGTGAACTCAAGAGATCAGAGTTGATTCTATTCGTGGAAATCAAAATCTAAAATGAAGGTGAATGGAATGAAACGCTTAATTATCATTAACAACAATATGCTAAGCAGTCCGATATGTGGTGGGACGGTGGCTGGGGCTTGTCCCCTACATATGCCCTATATATAAGCATACTTGATTGAATAGCATAGGTGGTCGTTGGTGAGATTAAGGTTGTCATTTCAAGGGATCAAGGTAAACATTTTCAGGGTAATCAAATGCTATGGAATCAATTGTTATGGAATCAAAGTTATGGGATGAAACGCTTAATTATCTCCAGGAACAAAATATCATGTAGTTTGGTATGTGGTGGGACGGTGGCTGGGCGGGCGGTAAGTTCGACCCTACATATGCCCTATATATAAGCATTTTGAACTGGATGGTATAGATGGTTAATGGTGAGGTTAAGGTTGTCATTCAGAAGGTTATTCAAATTCATTTTTATAAAACAACATTAAATCACCAACCATGTGTTGACTTGATCTTTTTGTATGACTTCTCAGGTGACGAACATGTCAATTAAGAAGTTAATGTTTTTGGACTAGGATACGAGTTAGAGGACCTAGCATTTTGGACCTGCATACTTTTGGACATCATTTTACAATTTATTTTGTATATCTTGTGGTGATACAAGATAGAAAATTTATGATGTTGATAGTAGATTTACATTGTTAAATTATGAACTAAACTGATGTAATTTAATTTTGTAATTCTATTTTCATTTAGCAGTTTCTCATTTATATATCATGTGCAATGTAAACAATCTGATCATTCCTATTATCATTCCCGATATCATGCCCCGACACCATTCCGCCCGACGGGGAAGTCGATCCAAGCCACCGGCTCGGGGTGTGACAATAAGTTATGGATTGAGGAAGAAAACATGGAGGAAAACACGTTGTCGACTAATTAGATTTAGAATAAAATTCCTCCATAAGCAAAATGGACTATAAAATAATGGGAGCCAAAACTATTGATTGGATATTCAATAGATATTTTTATCACAATAATAAATATTAATTTCTTAGCCATGAGTCTAAGAATTTTGATATACACAAGAACACAATCAAGGAATCTAGGAATACTAATTCTTTTATAATATGTTTCATTCTTTATGATAAGAGCATGTAATTTCATTAACACTAGTTGATGAAATCATATATAATACGTGAAAAACGTTTAGGATCCATATTTCAGTGTTGGATGGAAGGTTTAGCGCAAGAACGCATAGGAACCAAATCAATTGAACATTGAATAAACGAATGATTACATGATTGAATCCATACAAAGAGCGATTCGGGACAAAGAAACGAAAAAAATAAAGTTTTAGGAATTCACAAACATAAAAGAACATAGTCGTTGTAGGAGAGAGACTGAGCATGATCTCTCCCCATCTCCTGCTCAAAACCCTAAAGCCCTCGAAAACCTTGACATTCAAAAGTTGAGAACTGATATATATGTATATATAGGGTAACTTCATTCGTACGAATGATCCAATCTGAATACCCATTCGTACGAATGGTCCCATGCACATTAAACTCATTCGCATATGCCCCTTGCGAGTTGCTCGATACCTAGTATAACAACATACTAATGCATACAAGTGAATACAATCCAACAAATACTAATCATATACTATTCGACTAGCAGCGGACACCCAAAATATGCATAAACAATAAGGCGATTGAAAAAAATATGAGACTGATGAGTTTTTATTGGCAAGAAGTAAAAAAGCAAGAATTGAGAAACCCTTTTGCCCAAAATTCAAGATTTCAATGGCTGAGGGTTATTCAAATACCTATCGGTAAATGTTTACCTTTCAAAGATGTCAACATAAAGAAATAGAGTTAATTCTATCTTACAAGATCATACTTAGGTGCTAACAGATCTTTCTAAATATGTAAACTACTTGGATATCATTGTCTATACTTACAAGATCATACTTTGGAGCTAGTAGATCTTCCTAAATATGTAAACTACTTGGATATCATTGACTATAAAAAAAAAGTAAGAGGAAAATGGGCAATATTAATAAATACAAGGAAATCTTTAGTTATAAAAGAATATAGAAAAATTATGGTCTATATTACATTGATAATAATATCTTACAACATAAATAGGTTATGTAGCCTTTAGGGTTTGTCGACAATCAATTTGAACCCGTCATAGTGCTAAATTTCAAATAAAATAAAATAAAGTCATGGATAAATATAGGAATTTATATTAATGCGTAAATATATACACACGATAATGTTTCATTATGATTTAACTAAAATCTCAATAATGTAAAAACAATTTTATATATATGTTATATAGAAATTGTATAAGATATAAAGTAATTTAATTTTAATTAATTAACGTTTTAAAAGAATTAATAAACTTATAAAGTTTTGTAAAATCATTAACTTATTAAGCTTTCATAAAAAGATTTGTTTACTTGAAATAATAAAAAATTTAAACATGAGGACCTATAAGTGTATATACTAAAAACATATTTTCCTTAGAAAAACTATGGAGCTAGGAATGTCAACACATAAAATCACAAGGGCTAGTTTTGTATAAATTGAATTTTCAATTTCAAGATCCAACGATCAGTCACAATTTTGAACCATAGATCGACTGGTTCAATCCCAAATCGAGTGCTAGAGCTAGTTTAATTCAAAAGTATTACATGTATGCGTTTCCAATACGATTTCAACCTTAAACGTGTAGTCAATTGCATTAATCATTACCATTAAGCCACTTAACAATTCAAACATAAACTATAACATGAAACTTAAGATAGAAATCAAAATTTAGCACACAAAATCATTTGCGAATACTCTCTGATTGTAACAGTACCAAAAGCCCCATTAGAAAAACATGAAATACATGAATGAACTCGCGTCACCAACCTGAGTTGTTCTTCATTCAATCTCATTCAATAAGATTTGATTCCAAGTAATAATCAATTTTATTATAGTCGGTTTTAGTCGTAGAACATTTTCCCTATGATTTCAGGAGCTCACAAACATCAAATTAAACAAATTTGATCGAAGAACTTATATGGATTATATTGATTTGTGTGTGGTATCGATTTAGTGTATAAATATAGATAGATAGAACGAACGCATTGCTAGCATGCCTCCCCATCCTATTAGTAAGGCGTCGGGCCGAGTGTTAATGCGAATTCGATGTAACATCCTAGGCAAATCCTACTTCGGCCGCGAACATGACAGATTCTTGGCTTATAGGTAACAATTCGTAATAATTTAATCTTTAATTTTGTTCTTTTTAAAAGTATTAAGAATTGATATTTTGTCCTTAATATGTTCTTCGTATGCTAGAGACAGAAGTTAGTCCTAAATACATATGCATAATTTTTTTGTCACATTAGAAACATATTTAAGACTGAAATTTAGTAGCCAAAAAAATTTCCCTTCATAATGTTATATGGCGCAAAATATTTAAAACTGAAATCCAGTCTCTAGTAATGTGTCCAAGTATCAAAGACTAATTATCAGTCTCTGTTTTTTTCGTGTAGAAATCAGTCTTAAATAATATTAGTAACTGAAAATTCAGTCCTAAATATTACATATTTAAGACTGATATATCAGTCTTTGCTAATTTAGTCTCTAATGGTCCTTTTTTTAGTAGTGCATGCTCGAGTTGCAGCAATAAAGGGATGTGTGACCTCTCTTGGAAGTTTTCACCTAGGCACCCAAAGGCAAAACCGTGAGCTCTGATTTGGCAAAGTGGACAATATTGGTGGTAGATAGGGCCGGATGTTACATTCGAAACCCGCAAATGTCAATACGGGCCGGTTTTTGACCATTTTGGCATTTTCAAAAGGTTTAACAATTTTAAGAAAAATCTTGAAAAACTTTTGTAACCTTAAAAACATATTTTAGTTATTGAGAAAAATTTTGTAATAACATTTTGGCATTATTAAAAGGTTTAACAATTTTAAGAAAAATACTGAAAAAATTTTATAAGCTTAAACACATATTTTAGTTATCATGAAAAACTTTTATCAGCTTTAACACCACCAAAAGGGCCGGCCAAGAGTAGCCCCAAGAAGGCTCGATCAACCGTTCGATAGCCCCAAGAAGGCTCCATCAACCGTTCGATAGCCCGACGAAAACCCGAAACATCAACAAGCTCAAGTCTTCTCCATTTCCTTCTCCTTGCTTGCTTAAAGTAAGTCTATTTTAAAGTTATACTTTCACTCATTCATCATAAACAATAAATTTATAAGTTACATGAAGCCTTAAGTTAAAACTATGCACAAATAAACATTTCTGAAATCTGGACACAAACTGGGTCGACTTTTAACAGCCCATAACTTGATCATAAAGACTCGAAATGGAGAATACTCAAATACCATAGTTAAGTTCGTTGAGTTAGATTTCCAACCACTACTCATATGCTATCTAACTCAACCTAATGATACCTCAAATAGTCACTACAAAATCAGTGAGCAGATTCGGACCTTTCAAACTAAACGACTGTTTTGACTCATTTGCAGGCGAATCGCAAAAAAAATTCTAAATGAAAGTTGTTCGGAACACACCAAAATACCGTAATCTGAAGTTTCAGTTTTTTTTATAAATATTTTCTATGGAAAAAGTGTGTACAAAGACGTGGTACAGAAACTGTCCAAAAAGAAAAAAACATTTAAAAGTAAGACTACATGTCCTATATGCATAAAAAGGATCATGAAATGATTATACAAATTTATATGTATGTTTATAAATGATATATTTTGATATGAATAATAATATTGCTTCAAAATCTTGGGGATTGGTAACCATAAACGGACTATATGCATAAAAAGGATCATGAAATGATTATACAAATTTATATGTATGTTTATAAATGATATATTTTGATATGAATAATAATATTGCTTCAAAATCTTGGGGATTGGTATAAACGGACTATATGCATAAAAAGGATCATGAAATGATTATACAAATTTATATGTATGTTTATAAATGATATATTTTGATATAAAATAATAATATTGCTTCAAAATCTTGGGGATTGGTAACCGTAAACGGACATTGTTCAAAAATACGCCATTATAATGCCGGAATTTCCAAAAATGATAATAAGTAGTTTCAAAAAAATATCATGATTTCTCTACAATAAACCAGACAATATAAAAACACCAAAGGCTCGCAACAAAGACACTACAACAACACGGAATTTGATAAAATTCACATACTCACCATAAATCCGCAATGTTATAAGAACCGGTTAAGGACTATAACACAAGGCGATAACTACACTCACAAGACCAAGGATCTACAATAATAGTGAGTTTCACGTCCCCTATTTCTACAATGTTTTACTAACTCACAGTGGAGAAATCATGCTTGTACATGTTTCACTGACACAAGTGGTTTTAGCTCAACACATTATTACATGAGTCACATTTATTGCTTTAAGTCCCATATTATATAGCCGTTAATTGTGGGTAAACGTGAATTATTAGGAATAGTACTATTTGGGAGTGAAAACCCCACCTGTGGTCATTAGCTCTAATAACTCTGATTGTAGGACAAATCAGGTGCATAATATTCATCTCAATACAATGTTTTGCGATAGAACATTGGGATGGAACAATTCAATCATGTCAAGTTCAGTTATGGGAGCTCATTGTAATAATATATATGCACAACTCATGATATTGTTTGTAAGAAAAATGATCATATTTTTGAAAACCTTGTGGTCAAATGAAACAATTATATATTAATGTGTCTAAACCTGTGAATTCACCAGCTTTATGCTGATTGCTTTTAGAATGTATTTTTCAGATAATTGAAGCATGGGGCACATTCAGGGAACGATTTGCATGAAGTCTCATTTACATTTACATGCATACTTTTTGGGATTTTCCTTGAATAGCCTATTGATTGCATGTTTGAAAAACCTTACATATTATATTTTGAGGTTTAGAACCTATGTTTTGTTGTAATTCGAATGATTGTATTGTAAGACATGATGTAAAACCTTATTATTAATGCACTAGGTAAAATCCCGTGTATTACACGGGTTGAAAACTGAAATGTTATATATTTTGTAAGAAAACTTGTTTAAATAACTTGTTTTTTTAATAAAACTTATTTTTTACATAACTTTTATTTTTCCTAAAACTACAAATTTAAAATAATTCTTATTTTTTTTAAAAAAATTCATTTTTAGAAATTTTTATATTTTGTAAACTTTGTTTAAGTGTGTTTTTTAATAAAAAAAAGGATTCATTTTTTATTTATTAGAACTATTTTTTAATATGAAAATTGTATATCTTCATTAGTCATTAGATTTAAATTTTTTTAATAAATTAAAGAATATAATTATAATTATAATTATCATTTAATATGAAAGAGAAAGATTGTAAAGATTAAAAAATGACATGTGGCAATAATTCTTTATAAAAAAATGACATGTGGCAATAATAGCCTAATACATTGACACGTGGCAAAATATTTACTCCTTTATTAGAGAGTATAGATATAGATGTAGATGTAGAAGTCCTTTAATGTAAATAACAATTGAGAAACCATGACCGTCGCACCTCGTGTGTTCTGCCATGGCAACGGTGACAAAATATGTGTATAAAACATGCTTAACCAAATGTTTTGAATGGTATTATTGACAAAAGTATACATGTATTCAAGTTGGCAAATATGTTTACGTCTCAACCAAATCTCCAAATAAGTATCATTAAATAGTTTCAATCTAGACTACTTAGGTCATAGATTTGAACATGTAAATCACTAGTTTGTGATAATGCACATTTTCACCTTTTTATACAAAGACACAAGTCTAAGTATGGAAGGTATCTAACCATTCTAGGATATACTAATGTATTTTTATGTATGAAACAACTTCTATGCTAATTAATGCTTGCAAAAAGTAAAAACACACATCTCAATCAAATCTCATTCAACTAGAACTAAGGTCTTGCAACATCAATATGTTTTGACACAATAATAACCAAGTTTGTATATATGATATATGTAATATCTCTAAACATATAAAAATATAAAAAGGATTTTGAGAAACTAATTTGTTTGCTTTGTTTTCCCAAATGTAACTTGATAGAGATTTAAAAATAGAAACCTAAGACGTTACCATAATGTTTTTGTATCATAGTAATGTCTTAGTTTCTCTAAGTATTGAATATTAAATGAAACTCTACTAGAATGATTATGTTTTTCCTAATATATTTTGCAATTCAACCCATGCCTTATATACTTTGGAAATAATATTTATTTAAAAATTTTTAAATAAATATATTATAAGTTTTGAAAATGAATAAATGGATTATTAATGATAAATATTTAATTTACTTCTTTTAACAAATTTATTTTAAATTATCTTTAGTAATTTTGTATCAAAAGTTACTATTATTTTATTTAAATGCAATTAATTGCAATAAAGATTTTGGTTTTATAAATAAACATTTTGGTTTTATAAATAAACATTTTGAAATAATTAAGTTTGAAATTATCTTAGATATTAAAATAATTTTATTAATGATTATGTAAATGACATCTTAGAAAAATCCATTTAATCGTTATAAAGCTTTGAAATTTGTTAATAAGTTTATTAAATTTAAAATAACTTGTCTTGCAGTTATAATTTATAAAAAAATAAATTTTCTTAGATATGTTATAAACCATAAAAAATAATTTACTGAAAATGTTTTTAGAATAAAACTATAGCTTTTTGAAATTAAATATTATGGATTTAAACAGTTAAATTTTAAAAATAATTAAAATATAATTTTCTGAACAAAAACTATAACCTTGTGTGAAAATGATTTTTATTTTTTTTATAAAATTTTTGGATGGTCAACCATGGTCAAAACATGTTAAATCGCGAATACCAGCTCGAATGCTCTGGGCGGGTTTTTAACCCAAGCCCACACACATGACCAACATCTTACCACTAGACTCTAGTGGGTTCTCGAA
Source organism: Mikania micrantha (assembly GCA_009363875.1). Taxonomy (NCBI): domain Eukaryota; kingdom Viridiplantae; phylum Streptophyta; class Magnoliopsida; order Asterales; family Asteraceae; genus Mikania; species Mikania micrantha. Next base: position 20,167 of record SZYD01002384.1, on the reverse strand, counting down.
GGCTTTTTGTTTCGAACTATTCTTATTTACTTATTCTGAAATTACTCCCAAATCTTTTAACCCCTAATAACTTGTTCTACCGAATTGGACCAACACAAGGTTTGTGAGCTCCTGAATTCATGGGTTATTGTAATACGAGTTAACACGAATAGGATGGTGTCATTTATTGCCTTAAATTTATCCGATTCGACCACGAATTAATGACGATCTGTTCAATGTGTAAACGAGAATTCGATTTAGTGATTTAGGGCGTCTCTAAGAGGGGTTTTTCTTTCCTTTGAACTAGAGTGGAGTTGCCAAGAATGTTGGGCATTTAATTTGAAATTTGATTTGTGTTTTAGTCGTTTTCAAATTACAATTTCGAGTCAAATGTTTGGTTATGTTCAAATCCATTTAAATGGCTATTAAATCACCAATAGGTTCTTCGGTTACGGTAGCAATCGCCCAAAAAACGTATATACGTTAGAGATTTAAATTCAAAAGTGTGTGAGGAACGATTTGTGGAAAAACACGGCTGTGAGGGATCAAACGGAGTCTCTGTTTGAGGGGATGGATGCTTGTGATATTTATATGATTATAGTCCTTGGGGCTTCTAGGTTGTTCATTATTCTTTCCAAGTTTTCATAACCGAAATCAAATTTCAGGATTTACTTTTAGATCCCCCTAAGTTTCAAAATCTGTTATTTCACGTAATAACTTTAAAAAAAATGTATTTGAAATACTATGAAGTATTATAACTTAACGAACTTTCTGTTTTTAATTTATAAAATCTAATTAATTTGTTTTAATAAACTTTAACTTAATTTGCTATTAAAATCAAATTATTAGAATTTGTTATACATACATATATACATACATATATACATACAGTATTGGGAATTAAATATAACCCAAAGTATTTGTTATACATGTGACACGATTTTATACACTTGACTTTTTAAATTAACAATTGGATTATAGTTAATTGGTTAAAATCATTACATGCCCTATATATATATATATATATATAGGGAAGGGATCATATAATAACCCTCATTAATTGAGGTAACCCATTAACCCTGGCAAAAAACGCCCAAATCGCAAAAAAAAAAAATTTCATGGTTTTTTTATGCAAAAATAGGGGGGCTCCTTTTTTAAACGTTCGCTAATTCACAAGCGTTAAAAAGTTAAACGAAATGTAAGTTTGCGTTACACTGCGACACTTATATATATCTTCGCAGTGTAACGCAAACTTACATTTCGTTTAACTTTTTAACGCTTGTAAATTAGCGAACACTTAAAAAAGGAGCCCCCCCTACTTTTGTATAAAAAAACCATGAAAAAATTTTTTTGCGATTTGAGCGTTTTTTGCCAGGGTTAATGGGTTACCTCAATTAAGGTGGGTTATTATTCACTCCTTACCCTATATATATATATATATATATATATATATATATAGGATTGGGTTCAAATGCTAACCCTCATTTATGGCACTAACCCATTAACCCTCATAAACCAATCAGAATTGAACACATGGCTTTTTCTTTTATTATTTAATAAGGGTAAAGTAGTAATTTGCTATATTAAATACTTTACCCCCTCTTTTTTTATACATCCATAACTTTTTTATGCTATAATATTTTTTTATAAAAATTGCACCATTTTACTCGTCTTATTTTTCTCTTTAATTCTGTTATAGTCTTGACTAGGTTTTTTTATTTTTTTCGTATGTTCGTACTTACACCAATGTAACAAGTATAAAAATAACAAATTATTTGTAACGAGTTGTAACGAATTTCGGTTTACATTGTTATAGTATAAATACGGTTTACGTTTAAGAGTGTAAACGACCCAAGCCGATCCCGAGCTAGTTAATTACGTTATATTCTTGACTAGGTTTTTTTATTTTTTTTCGTATGTTCGTATTTACGCCAATATAACAAGTATAAAAATAACAAATTATTTGTAACGAGTTGTAACGAATTTCGGTTTACATTGTTGTAAAATAAATACGGTTTACGTTTAAGAGTGTAAACGACCCAAGCCGATCCCGAGCTAGTTAATTACGTTATATTCTTGACTAGATTTTTTATTTTTTCCGGATGCTCAAAAATTCGTTATATCTACTAGATTGTAAATACGTTTTAATATTTTAAAAAAATTATATCTACAAGATTGTAAAGACATTTTAATACTTTTAAAAAAATAATATAACATTTTGTTTATAAAAACCAAAATTCGTTATATCTACAAGATTGTAAATACATTTTCATAATTTAAAATTTATATTTACAAGATTGTAAATACATTTTAGTACTTTAAAAACCAAAATTCGTTACAAAATCAAGAATATAACGTAATTAACGAGCATCCAGAAAAAAAAAAAACCTAGTCAAGAATATAACGTAATTAACGAGCTCAGGATCGGCTTGGCTCGTTTACACTCTTAAACTTAACCCCTATTTATTATACAACAATGTAAACCCAAATTCGTTAGAACTTGTTACAAATAATTTGTTAGTTTTATACTTGTTACATTGGTGTAAATACGAACATCCGAAAAAAAATAAAAAAACTTAGTCAAGACTATAACGGAATTAAAGAGAAAAAAAGACGAGTAAAATGGTGCAATTTTTATAAAAAAATATTATAGTATAAAAAAGTTATGGATGTATAAAAAAAGAGGGGGTAAAGTATTTAATATAGCAAATTACATTAATACCCTTATTCACTTTTCTTTCAAATCAATTACATTATTATATTATAGTTTAATATCAACCATTAGATTAGCATCTTGTAATTTGATCATTCAATATGGTAGGGTTAATGGGTTATTGATTAATCTTAGAGTTAGTATTAGATCCATTCCCTATATATATATATATATATCAATTTTCAATTTTCATAGAAAATGCTATAGCGATAACATGTCGTCGCAATAGGGGTGTGTCAGATTTTTTTGCAGGTTGATATGTAGCGACGGGTTGTCGTCACTATAGGGTTGGGCGGGAACAACAAAATTTTTCGCGGTTGAGGGAAAAAAATTAGCCACGACTTGTCGTCGCTATAGGAAAAAATATTTTCTTTTCCAATTTTCTTTAATTAAAATATCTGAAAATCAATAAATAATTTTTTTAAAAAAAAATAAAAAAAATTAGCGGCGCCAAGTCGTCGCTATAGAGTTCAATGAATTTTTTATTAATTAATTGCCTGTAAATCAAACGGCGTCGTTTTAAGGTATTGACCTATAGCGACGACAGGTCGTCGCCATAGAGTTATGTATAGAGTTATCGTTCCAAGACCTTCCAGAACCCCCTGGTCGTGTTTTCTCCGCCCCCTACGACGATTTTGGGTGATTTTCGGCCATTTCAAGGTATTTTCTTTGCTTTGTGTCATTTGGATTATGTATTTTACTATCATATGCTTTTTTTTTTTTTTTTTGCAATTTTTAGTGTTTTTTTGGGGTTTTTTTTAGATTGGTTCGTATGAATGTTTTCTGGGTCGTATGAACGTATATTGGTTCGTACGTGTGATGCAATCTGTGTATTTATTGTGTATTTGGCCGTATGTATATGTGTATGTTCATATGTTTGTGTTATTTTGTATGTATATGTGTATTTGTATGTACATGAGTATTGTGTATGTGTAGGTGTATGTGTAATTAGTATGTGTATGTACATGTAAATTTGTATGTGTAAGTGTATAAATATTGTTTGTATTTAGTATTGATTTGGTGTATTTCATTTAGATGTATTATTACAAGTCCATATACATATGTGTATGTGTATGTTTGTGTGTAATGTGTATGTACATGTAAATTTGTATGTGTATGTCTATAAATATTGTTTGTATTGTATGTTGATTTGGTGTATTTGCATTTATGTGTATGTGTATGTCTATATGTATTGTTTGTATTGGATAGTGATTTGATATATATGTATAATTACAAGTTTATGTACACTAATTGTAATGTGTATGTATATGTATTATTTCAAGTTCATCTAAACTTATAATGTGCAATTCTATATTTGATTATGTATATGTATGTGATTTCTTAATTATAAAAGTGTGTATGTGTAAGTTTATCTACACTAATTGTAATGTTTATGTGTATGTTTTTAAGTTTATCTACACTAATTGTATGTCATATGTGTATGTGTATGTTTCATTATGTAATCTTTATGTAGTTAATTCACACTTATGTTTATATATATATTTATTTGATTTTATTGTATTTTATTGTAAATTAGGGCATTATTGCGGTCGAAGAAAAGTTTTATATTCAAGATCTTGAAAAGGTATGTAACATGACTTTTTAACTTTTATTTGTGTATTTAATATAATAGCTTCTTTTGTATCGATTTATGCTATGTGTAAATGATTTATATGAAATTTATGTATGAAAAGTGTATGTTTTAGCTTTCAAATCTTGATTATAGGTTTACCATGCTATGTTTATGTATGCTATATTTGAGTTTGTTTTTAAATATGCATGTTTAACCATGAATAACCATTAGAACATACCCATCCGACATTTATCTAATAGAGCTAAATGTTCGATTGTCCCTGTTTTTGGACTGCTTTTTGAATATTCTATCTCATTTAGGATATGTATGCAATTTAATGAGTTAAATATCAAGAAAAACCGACAGCAATCCGCCTTAACTCCCTAAAACATAGGGAGTTAAGGCGGAATGATGCCGGTTTTTCATGATATTTAACTCGTTGAAGTGTATACATATGAGATAGAATATTCAAAAAGTGGGTTAAGATCCACCACCTTTGAGAACTGCTTTACATCATAGATAAGGTTTGATATGGTTTATTATATTTGTTGTACTTGTACTTGCATTTGTATTTGAATGCTAGATGCATATGTGTTATTATTTAATCGTTTTATTTATATATAGTTATGACAATTGATAAAAGTTGGATTAACTTGCGAAATCGAAGATCTTCAGATTTCTTAAACTGTCTTAATAACTTCATGGAGATTGCCAAAAATCATGTCAATAGTGAAGGTAAAACGTATTGCCCATGTAAAGGTTGCGCCAATTCAAATAGGTCACTTCAGAATTTGAGTACGGTTTATGCCCACATACATGACCGGGGGTTTCTACAATCATACACAACATGGGTTTATCATGGTGAGAAGTATCCTAACGCTACAAAGATAGAAAATCTATAGGCTTCAAACACACACTTCTGTAACAAACAATGAAATGTTTGATGCAATTGATGATGTTATGGCGGAACATAATACAAATGACGATGATGTAGATGAATATGAAGGTGGCTTAGATCCAGAATTTGACGCATTGTTTAAGGAGCTTAATACAGAGTTATATCCTACTTGTACTTGGATGTCTTCTTTAAATTTTCTTGCAAAATTAAAGCACATTAAAGTGATCAACAAATGGACAGATAGTTCATTTGATCAACTTTTAGAGCTTTTAAGAGCTGCATTTCCAAAAGAAAATCAAATTCCATCATCACATTATGAAGCTAAGAAGAAGTTGAGAAAGATTGGGTTAGGATATCAATCTATACATGCTTGTCGTAATGATTGTGTTCTGTTTTGGAAAGAGAATGCTCTTATGCAAAATTGTCCTATTTGTAATGAAAGTAGGTGGATTGATAAGAATACAAAGGGAAAGAAGGTACCACAAAAAGTGTTGCGCTACTTTCCTTTAACTTCTCGTCTTCGACGAAAGTATAGCTCTCGATTGATGGCAAAAGATATGACATGACATCATACTGGACGGTCAACGGTTGGTATGATGCGTCATCCGGTTGATGGTAAAGCATGGCAAGAATTTGATAAGAAATATCCCAATTTTGCAAAAGAACCCAGAAATGTTCGATTGGGCTTGGCTGCTGATGGCTTTAATGTAACATCAGTGCCGGAACCAGCACCGGAACAGTGATATCAAACAGTAACATGAACAGTAATCAGGTACAAACTATATGCATTTCAGTGTATTTCATATTCATATCATATATCCTTATCGTTGTGTGTTATCAAAGAGCGAATTCAAAATCATTTCAGAGAAGCAAAGTTCAGAACTATGGTTCATCAGTCAGATACTTATCTGGCTTTACAGAACCATCATGTGATTATGTGTTATGATTTTATTACATATAAACGTATGTGAGGCTTAACAGAACAAAATAACACGGATGTCGTTATGTGAATGCTAAATCGACAGATTATTCGTATTGGTGACGATCTGTACGAATATATCTGAAAGTTTAACGTTCCGAATGATATCCGATAATAAGAAAACAATATTGAAAAGTATAGTTATCGTCGTGTTCGTATAGGTGACGATTCGAACGAATACGCGCGACCACTGTACGATTCGATTTTTAAACCGTTGTTGGTGCACTAAATGTCCCTAGTTCGATTTAGTATCATTCATCATGTAAAAATCAAGTTATATTAATGGAAGTTGTCTTTCTATATTGTTCTTAATGTTTATATTTTAGTTAATTGATTATATGATTGGGTGATTTGGTTTATTAAGTAATTGAGTATGAGTATTGTTCATTCGGCCGAATGACTCTAACGTATGAAGTCATTCGCCGAATGAAACTAGAGTATGACTATAGTCAGCGAATGAGTCATTCGCCGAATGACTCATTCGACTGAATTACCTATTCGACAGAGTCATTCGCCGAATGAGTTGTTTCGGCCACTCATTCGGCCGAATGTCTACTGCCTATAAATACAAGTTCAAAATCATTTCAACCCTAACTTCTAAGAACCCTCATTCTTCCCAGTGTGCTCCAGTGTCAAACCCTTGAAGATTTGAGTGTTTCTTGCTGTCCAAGTTCGATTCATAGCTCGTGGTGTTCGATTCTCACTCAAACGTTCATCTCTTACCTTCGAATCACCACGGTTGCAGTTGGTTTCGATTGGAAAACCCTGGAACAGGATTCCGCACTATTCCAGAGGCTGTAGAGCAGATTTCCCTTGATTTCGTGTTGTTTCCGAGATCAACCTTGGTCCTACAAAGTGGTATCAGAGCTTTGGCACTTGATTCAGCTCGATTTCCAATCCAAATCATCATATCTTTGATTTTTCGTTCGAGATCTGCAAAAACCCTAAACTTATTGTCCTAAAAGTTACTTTTTCATTGCAAATCTGTGGATTTTTGTGGTGTTTTTGTCAAATCGTTTATCCCAATTTGTTCATTATCATTTCATGATGTTCTGTACCAAATTTGGTACTTAGAACTGGTCTAAATCTCTAGTTATCGCGATTTTTGTTGCCAAAACCCTCAGATCGGCCAAATGAGCATGGCGGCCGAATAAGTTTGGCCGAATCAGCCTCATTCGCCGAATAGCTTCATTCGCTGGTTTCATTCGCCGAATAGCTTCTTTCTTTTTACTCATTCGGCGAATAGCCTCATTCGACACTCCATTCGCCGAATAGGTTCATTCTCTTTACTCATTCGCCGAACAGTCATACTCAGCCTCTCATTCGCCAGTTCTATCTTATTCGGCCCCCGTCATTCGTCCTAAGGATCTTCATTCGGCCATCAGTCTGAAAAATTTTCTAAGTGTTGAATCTTGTTATTCTTGACTCTATGGAGGATTTAGCATTGATGGCGAACCAGAATCATCGTATTCAGACTTTGTTACTGACTGAGACTGAGACTGGAAACTCTAATAAAGCTCCAAAGTTGTTATCTTTAGACGATTATCCACACTGGAAGTATCGGTTTGAGATCCATATCAATGGGGTGGATACAAACTTATGGATGATGATTGAGGGAGGTTATCTGAGGCCTCTGAATGAAGATGGAACTCCTATGCTAGTCACACGGATGACTGAGCCTCAGAGGAAGCTGTATGATTATGAAAGAAAGCTTATGCTATTCTATCCCAGTCCATTGCCACTGATATTTTCCATCAGTTTAAACAGTTTACCTCTGCAAAGCTATTGTGGGATGCACTGCAACAAAGATATGAGGGTAATGATGCTTTGAAGAGCATCAAGTCAAAGGCATTGAGAAAGGAATTCAATAGCTTCATGTATGTGGGAAATGAGTCACTGGATGAGTTGATTGCTAGATTTTATCATCTTTTGAGTGAGTTATTCAATCATGAAGTCAAGACAACTACTCAGGAAAAGATCCAGTGTTTGGCAGATGCTCTACCTCCAAAGTGGGAGTCATTTTTGATGGTACTAAAGCAGAATCAGATGTTGGCTCATATGGACATAAATGATTTCATTCAGAAGCTGAAAGAGCAAGAAATAGAGAACAAGTGGAAGGCCAAGAGAGTTGCCCAAGTCCAGGACCCATCGTTGTATTATTCTACTCCTGCAGTTGAGAAATCATCTTCTCATGCTCCATTGAAGACAACATTTGTTTCTCAGACTACTGAAGCTCCATCATCTACTCAGATTCATTTTAGTCAATCATCCTCTTCATCCAATCCTCAGAAAGAACATCATCAGCCTGTAACCAGTTTGAAGACAGAAAATTTTGATAAAGTGACTGTAGAGACTGCCAAGGAGCATATGGGACTGTTATCTACTCTAGTCAGTTCTTATGATGGTTTAGTAGCAGGACAGATTGGCAATCCTTATCTGACTAATGATGATTACTCTCAGATAGATCCAGATGACATGGAAAGGATTGATATTATGTGGGCTTTGGCTAGTGCTGTCAGAAGAGCTAAAGATTTTGTCAAGAGAACTGGAAAAGACATCAACTTGAACAAAGATTCAAAGTTTGGATTTGATATGGCTTCTGTCACTTGCTACAATTGTGGAGAAAACGGTCACTTTGCTAGACAGTGCAAGCATCCTAAGAAAGCTGGAAACAAGAATCCTTTTCAGCATCAAAAGTCTTCTGCAGCAAATCCAGAAAGAAGACTTGTTCCTATTGATTCTCCTGCTCAGACCAGTTCTTCAAATACAGGCAAAGCTTTGATGGTACAGCAGGATGAAGGTGAAAATTGGGATTTCAGATTTAATTCTGAACAGGGGGGCAAGATCAAGCTTGTGTTGCTGAGATCCAGAAGATGGATTATCAACTTGAGGAGAGTACTGTTGAAAGAGCACAGATCAAGATAGAAGAAACATCTGGATCAGAGTCTGAGAGCTTGACTGATTCTGACACTCAATCTGAGTCTGATGCTGATGTTGAAGAATCTCCTATTCAGTTTGCCTTGATGGTAAACTCATCTGCTACTCCTGCTGCAACTTCTTAGTCAGATCAGGTATCTGATGATTGTTCATCTTCTGTTTCTAATTGTTTTAATTGTGTTGACCTTAAAAGCAAGGTTCTTTCCTATCAGAATCATAATGCTGCTTTGATCAGTGATCTCAACCAATGTATTGATGCTAACAAAGTTTTAAAAGCTAATGAAAAGGATTTTCAAGCTAAAATTGAACTTTTAAATAGACAACTTCATGAGGCTGAGATTGCTGTTCTTAACAAGCAAGATGCTATAACTTCTTATCTCAATACTATTAATGAGGTAAAGAAGAAGTTAGCAATGGTTGAGTGTGATTATGAGACCCTAGGACAGAAGCTCAAGAGCTATGAGAGTGCATCTTATATCATTGAGCACATGATCAGCAAAGAAGCTGATCATAAGGGTAAGGGAACTATGAGTTATCAAAGATGTCCTCCACCAATCTTAAACAGCTTTGTCAATTCACCAAATGACAAAGATGTTAAAGATTTTCAAGTGATAACTCCTTTAGTAATTGATCCAATTGGGATGATTACTGATGAAGGTTCCTCTTTGTCAAAGGAATCTTCAGTGGATGGACTTGTAGAGGATTGGGTTTCAGATTCTGAGGATGAATCTGATGATTCATCTGATTATGGTACTGCTCAGAATCCACTCCCTGTTATCAAAAAGGGTGACCCAATCTCATCTTCAAAAATATATCAAGCCTTAGGTTTTGTGAAAGCTTCAAAAGAAAATGAAGCTTGTGTGTTGAACAAGTTTGACAATCTTGTTCCAAATGGGAAAAAGGGTTTGGGTTTTAATCAGAACATGCCTAAAACAAATGTTTTCAAACCAAAAAGGCAATCTTTTTCTGAGTTAAAACATTTTCATAGAAAAGGCGAACCGGTTTGTTTTGAGTGTGGTGCACCTGGGCACTTTGTTAGATCTTGCCCTCAGTTGATTAGACCAAAGGTTGCACCACCCAGAAAACAAAATCAGAATTTTGTTAAACCTGTTAGATCTGAGTCCAAGTCATTTCTGACAAAACCCAAACAACCAAATCAGGTTAAATCTGTGGACAAGGGTAAAGGGAAATTGATGAACTTGAATATTCTCAAGCCTGTTAATGTTGATCAATCTAAATCATCATCCATTTATCTGAGAAACTCTTTCAGTAAAAATGCAGTCTGGAAAGTAAAGTCTGAGACTACAGTTCCACCCACTTCAGACAAGACTGTTTCAGATGGTAAATGGATCGATGTTATGATCCGAGACTCATTGGGTCAACCCAAGACTGTAAAGGCTTGGGTTCCCAAATTAAACTAATTGTCTTATTTTTGTGCAGAATGCCCCAACAGCTGCTTTAAACAGTTCTTGGATTGTCGATAGTGGGGCTTCAAGGCACATGACTAGAAACATCTCTTTGCTCTCCAACGTTCAATCTGTTCATGGTGGTTATGTAGCTTTTGCTGGTGACAAAGGTGGTTTTATCACAGGAGAGGGAATCTTATCAAATGGGCAAGTTTCATTTGACAAAGTCAGATATGTCAAGCAATTGGAGAATAATCTGCTTTCTGTATCACAGATCTGTGATAAAAACTACAAAGTTCTTTTCGATGACTCCAAATGCTACATTCTAAAGCAAGGTGTAGTTATCCCTGAAGAATGGATTTTGATGTCTGCCCCCAGGAAGCAAGACTTGTACGTACTCAATATGGCCACAGCTTCAACTACATCCTCCACAGCTTCATGTTTTATGTCAAAGGCAACAGAAAAAGATTCAATTCTTTGGCATAAGAGGATGGGTCATTTGAGTCTACGCAAGATGAACCACTTGGTACACAACAATCTGGTTGAGGGGGTAAGTCTGAAGAATTTCAAGTTGTCTGATGTCTGTGTATCTTGCAAGAAAGGCAAGCAAGTCAAGCAGTCTCACAAACCGAAGAAGTATCACTCAATCACTGTTCCACTTGAGCTGCTCCATATGGATCTTTTTGGTCCTGTTAACCGCAAGAGTATTGCTGGTGATCAGTACTGTCTTGTTATCACTGATGAATATTCCAGATACTCTTGGGTTTTCTTTCTAAAGGAGAAGTCTGAAACGTTTGACTGCATTCAAGTGTTGGTTACCAAACTTGAATCTCTATATAAGCTCAAGATTCGCATACTCAGAACCGACAATGGGACAGAGTTCAAAAATCACAACATGGAGAACTTTTGTAATGAACGAGGTATTGTTCAACAATTTAGTGCTCCATATGTTCCCCAAATGAACGGTGTTGCTGAGCGAAAGAACAGGACTTTGATTGAGGCTGCTAGGACTATGCTTGCAGATTCGGCTCTTCAAGTACAATTCTGGAATGAAGCTGTAGCTAATGCTTGTTACACTCTAAATCGAGTGTTGATAGTGAAGAGACATGGGAAAACTTGCTTCGAATTGCTCCATAACAGAAAGCCAAATCTTAAGTATCTTGAACCATTTGGTGCACCATGCACTATGCTTAAGAAACATGAGCAAGGCAAGTTTAATGAAAAGGTGGAAGAAGGGTATTTTCTTGGGTACAGCACTCCAAATAAAAGAGTTTATAACAGATCAACTCAAAATGTGGAGGAGTGGTACCATGTTGATGTTCAGAAGTATTCCATGCCCCCACCTGGGAAGGGTCCTGATTGGATGTTCAACTATTCTGATCTGTTTGACTCTTCAACATGCCTCCCATGTACACTGATGAAGATGTTGCTGTTCAGATGCTGTATGATGCACAAAATGCACCTGAAGAACCAAAGCAACCTTCATCTGTTTCAACTCCTACAGCACAGACAAATGATGACAGTTACTCAGTTCCTCCAGCTGCCCCTGAACCAACTGTTGACAATCTTGTACCAGGACTTGAGGATCTGAATCTGAATAATCTTGATCCACAGGTTGAAGTTCCCGCTCATCCTGTTGGACGAATTAATCGGATTCATCCTCAAGAAAATATTATTGGAAGTCCTTTGGATGGTGTCAAGACAAGAAATCAGCTTTCTTCAGGAGGACTTGCAGACATTCTTGACTTTGCAGATGTAAACTTTTGTGCCCATTCATGTTTTATCTCCCAAGTTGAGCCACGTACTGTTGCTGAAGCTCTCAAGAAGAATCTGGGCAGATGCAATGCAAGAAGAACTCCTTCAGTTCAAAAAGTTAGGTGTCTGGCAATTAGTTGACAAACCTAAAGGTGTGAAAGTAATAGGCACCAGATGGGTTCTTCGTTGCAAGAAGGATGATCATGGTATCATTGTGCGAAACAAAGCACGTCTGGTTGTTCAAGGATTTAGACAAGTTGAAGGTTTGGATTATAATGAAGTATTTGCACCAGTTGCTCGACTTGAAGCCATTCGTATCTTCTTGGCTTATGCATCCTTCAAGAAGTTTAAAGTTTATTAGATGGATGTAAAAAGTGCATTTCTTCATGGTGTGATAAATGAAACAGTGTATGTCAGTCAACCTCCCGGGTTTGAGGATCCATTGCATAGAGACCAAGTCTACAAGCTAGACAAGGCCTTATATGGATTGCATCAAGCGCCGCGAGCATGGTATGAGACACTGTCTACTCACCTTCTGAACAACGGGTTCAGAAGAGGTGTCATTGACTGTACACTGTTCATTCGAGAAAAGGATGGTGACTTACTCTTGGTGCAAGTATATGTGGACGACATCATCTTCGGTTCAACAAATGATGGTCTGTGCAAAGAGTTTGAAAAGGGTTATGAAAGAGAAGTTTGAGATGAGCTCAATGGGAGAGATGAAATTTTTTCTGGGATTACAAGTGGATCAGTCTGAGGCAGGAATCTTCATTCATCAAACCAAATATGTTGGGGACATACTGAGCCGGTTCAGTATGTCTGATGCAAAGCCTGCTGGTACCCCACTGGCTGTCAATCACGGGATTACTCCAGATGAAAAGGGGGAGTTAATTGATGCTACTTTGTACCGAGGAATGATTGGGTCTCTTATGTATCTTACTGCTTCTCGGCCAGACATCATGTTCGCCACATGCTTGTGTGCACGGTATCAATCAAAACCAAGAGTGTCTCATCTGATTGCTGTCAAAAGGATTATGCGTTATCTGAAGGGTACTCCTGATCTTGGTTTATGGTACCCTAATGATGATATTTTGAACTTACTGCATACAGTGACTCTGATTATGGTGGCTGCAAAAGAGACTTCAAGTCAACATCTGCGGGATGTCAGTTCTTTGGAACCCGTTAGTTACCTGGCAGTGCAAGAAGCAGACGTCGGTGTCTACTTCAACCTGTGAAGCTGAATATATTGCTGCTGCTAGTTGTTGTTCTCAGATCATCTGGATCCAACAGCAACTCAGGGACTATGGGTTACATTTTTCTAACACTCCTATATATGTTGATAATACTGCTGCCATAGCTGTCACTAAAAATCCTGTTCAGCACTCAAAAACAAAACACATCGACATTAAATATCACTTCATACGTGATTGTTTTGAAAAGAAATTAATCGATGTTGTTAAGATTCACACCGATCACCAAAAGCCGATCTTTTCACAAAAGCTTTTGATAAACCCAGATTTTTATATCTGTTATCGGCTAATGGTGTTTTCCAAAAGGATGAAGTCCTACCTTCATCTGAATCTAACAAATGATCATCATCTTTCTTAGATAATTTTTGTTTTGTCTATTTACTTTATTTCAGTTTTCTTGTCTAGTTTCTTTTCTTAAATCAAAAACTCAAAAAGATTTTCTGTTTTAGGTTTTTAGGGGGAGATAGTTGTTAATTGAAAAACCAAAAACATCTGAAAATTGAAAAACCAAAAACATTTGAAAAATTCAAAAATACAAAAACAGTTGAAAAAGTTAAAATTGAGATGGTCTTTCTTTGAAAAAGTGACACATTAATCTATCATGATATAGAAGCTGAGTTGAATGTGTAAGCTGAACACACAAGAAAATTATGATGTGATGTACTGATAGGCCAACTCTACAAATGAATAAACAGCTTGTGATAACTTAGAAAGTCTGATTTGTGGAATCTGTTTGATAACACCATTTATGTGAGAAATAGTTTTTGACTCAAATCAAGCATACACCGGTCATCATGGAATCAAATGAGGCTTCAATTAAAGAAAAACAAAAACAAGCTGGTATTAAGCTTGAAGAAAAGAAAAGCAAGCTGATATTAAGAAGAAAAGAAAAGCAAGCTGTATTAAGCTTGAAGAAAAAACAAAAGCTGGTATTAAGCTTGAAGAAAATAAAAACAAGCTGGTATTAAGCTTGAAGAAAAATAAATGCAAGCTGGTATTAAGCTTGAGAAATACTTGAACAAATTAAGTTCGATTCCATACACGTGCCATATTGCTGGGACGAACCTAGCTGAAGCCGTCCATTTGGATAGAACAAGAAAAATACAAAAAGATAATAAATTTGAAATCTTATTGAATTTATGATGACTGGTATTAAGATATGCAGAAATGAGTTATAAACTGATTTTGATCGTTAATGGTGAAATGAAATGGGGAACTCGATCAGAAAACATGAGTGATCATAAAGTTTGTTTAGTAGTTGTGTATTGTATGGTTTAAAACTGGACAAACATATCAGTAATCGTATCATAATACAATGTGTTTGAGGTGAAACATTCAATGAAGCTGATGTGATGTGATTAGAGATATGTGTTATTTTATCAGTAGACTTCTCACAAAAATATGTGCTTATTTGTCTTTAGTTACTAGTTGTACAGTTGTAATTCTGTTTCAGAAAATACAAAAAGATTTTCTATTTTCAATTTTAGTTTAGATGATCATTTGTAGGTTCGGATGTCTGTCACATCTGAATTCTGAACCAACCAGACATATCTTCATAAGTGTCAAAATTTTGATGTTCAAAATGTAAAATCTGAAAAAGTTTGTGTTTTGGGTGTTAAAACACCTATTCGCCCGAATGAGGTTTGAAATTCTTTCATTCGGCCGAATGACTTCATTCTGCGAATGAGTCATTCGACCGAATCAATTGTGATAGAGTATATCTCATTCGGCGAATGATGTGTGTCGAATGACTCATTCGACATTCACATTCGGCGAATGAGTTGTGACGAATGTCTTATTCGCCAATTACATTCGGCGAATGTGTTTGATATTCAACCGACCTTTCGCCTTTCTCATTCGGCGAATGAGTAAACCTATTTAAGCATTCAATCGGGCGAAAGAGCTCATTCGACCATAAACTCTTTCGCCGTAACTGTGTGCGCACATTCGCCCGATATACATTTTCTTCAGTCGATCTTTGTTCTTGATTTCCACGAACTCAGCCTCTGATAATCTTGTTCACTATCATTTCAGGTATACCAGGATCGAATATCATCAAGTTTCAACCGTGGAATCATCAAAAACCTAACCTGATTTAGAGTTTTAGGGTTTTTAAGTTCGCCCTTCAAATAAATGGTCAAAAAGGACTTAAGTAAATTTTGGCTTGTTTTAAACTTGTTAATCGGTCGATTCTGAGCATAGATATATAGTTTTTATGGGCTGATTTGATTTTCTGATAAACCAGGGTTTGAATTTCAAAATATAGCCGAATGACGCCATTCGCGAATGTCTCATTCGGCGAATGAAGATTCGGCGAATGAAACTCATTCGGCGAATGACTCATTCGAATGACTTTCACTGTCATTCGCGAATGAGCACTATTCGCCAAATGAAGTTCATTCGGCGAATGACTCTTTCGGCTAATGTGTTCATTCGCCAAATTACTTTTCATTCGGCATATCAGTCTGAATTGATTCTGAGTTCTGATTTTGATCTGATTTCAACATTTTAAGTTATGTGAACTGCTCTAACATGTTTTTATATGATTTTCAGAATGGCTGGATACAAATCTGTGACGAAGAACAACATTTGTGCTCACTTGGATCTCGACACTCCGAACGCCAAGCACTACACTGAGATTATTACCTTTCTCAGGCGTTCGAGGATATTTACTGCCATCTCTACTGTACATGTGCCTTATAGGTCACATCAGCAGGATTTCTGGGCCTCTGCTGATATAGATTGCGAGGCTGAACCTCCAGTGATCAGAGGGAAAGTTCTTGGACATGATGTGGTTATTTCAGCAGAGCACATCAGGAGAGTTTGTGGTTTCCAGGATACACCTGATCAGCCATATCTGTTGACCGTTACCTAGTTCGTGGTGCTTTATGAGGTGCAAGTACGAAGGTGATCTTGGAGCGGAATTCTCAACAAGCATATATGTCTCCACATTCAAGTATCTTGCTCACGTACTGATTCACTGTCTAGGATCCAGGAGAGGAGGATTCGATGACATGCGGGAGACAATCAGTGTGCTTTTGTCGCCCTGGTGCTGAACAGACCATTCAACTTCTCTGAGATGGTTTTCTCTCATATGAAGGAGAATGTGACTCTGAAGGGAGACAAGAAGTTTCTGATGTATCCAAGGTTTCTGCAGCAATTGATCGATGCTCAGTTACCTGATCTACCGAAGATTAATGCTGACATTATCAAGCTGGAGCATATGAATGACCTCACCCTCAACAGGGTGATGTCATACAGAGGCAAAGAGAGGAAGCCAGCATCTAGATCTTTATTTGGTCATCTCTCTAGGCCAGACTACAGAGCTCCTGTTGGTCGTAGATGGAGACATGATGATTCTGACTCAGATGTTGAGGATATTATTGTTCCTGATGATGGTGGAGATGATGATGATGGTGCTGGTGGTGCAGTTGAAGGTGTGGTGCTGCTGGTGGTGCAGGTGAAGATGTTAGTGGTGTTGTGATGTTGTTGTTAGCACAGTTGATGAGACTTCTGTTGCACAGTTACCCTGGTTGAGACTATTGATGTGGCTCCTGGTGCAGGAGTTAGCACCTCTGTAGCTACAGAAGAGGAGGTTGATGTTGATTCACTGATGGAGCTGGATTTCATGATTACTACTACCTCCACAGTGTCTATTCCTCTTGATACTCCAGTCACTCAATCTGCAGAAGGTGAAGATGAGTCAGAGGACTCAAGCGAAGATGAAGGTGAAGCAGGTGATGGTGATGGAGATAGTTCTGATTCGGAAGAGACTCAGAATGATGAGTTTGAGAAAGTGATGGTGGGAGGAAGGATGGAGATGAGAAAGAGGAAGAGGAGTGAGGAGGAGATAGAAGAGATTACTGATCCATCTTTCATTCCAGAGTTTGATATACCTTCACCTCCTCGATCCTCCGCCACTGTTACTGTGGCTGTGTCTGTTACAGCTTCTCAGCCTACATCTTCCAGAGCCAGGAGAGGAAAGAGATCAAGGTTCTCTTTTCAGAGGAGGTCAGAACTGACAACAGCTGCTACAACTACTGTTACATCAGTAGCAGCTGTTTCAGTTTCTTCACTGACTAGATCAAGGGCAACTCATGTTCATGCTACTACTGCCCCTCTGATCACCTCTGTGTCTCAAGCCCCTATCTTTACTACTGCATCTGCTGGTCCCTCCATCTCACGGGTCGATATGTCTATACCTACTGTTTCAGTTGTTGATCAGTTGAGCACACTGAACAGTATGGTACTCAGATTGATGGAGAGGAGCCTAGAGCAGGAAAAGAGAACAAGAACAGGAGTTAGTTATTGCTCAGCTTACCAAGAGGGTGGAAGAGCAGGATACTCTGCTTCTTCAAGCTGCAGACCAGAGAGCTGACCTAAGGGCTCGTTCTGCCCAACAGGAGCAGCAGCTGCTGCAGTATATTGACGAACATCATCAGTTGGCATTAACTGTCACTGATTTCAGTGATCGGATACTATCCTTGGAGACTGAGAATGCTAGACTAGCAGATCAGATTGACAGTCTCAAGGATAGTACTCCCAGGATAGAAGGCTCTGCAGCTCGTTCCGATGAATCAGACAAGGAAGAAGATGAAGAAGAAGAAGAGTCTGAGGAGGAACAGGTGGATTATGAAGACTCAGATAAAGATGATGAGTCTGATGATGAGGATAAGGACGGATCTGGGAGTGGGCCTTCTGATTCATCTAGTACTGATGATGATGATGACGATGATGATCAAGCTCCTCCCTCATCTGAGATCCGGTCCAAGAAAGCAAACGATAAGAAGACTCAGGCTCCTCCTCCTTCGTCTCCCTCAAAGACAGCTGAACCTGAAGCAACTGAGGAAGTAGAAGCTGTGCCTGTGAGACGTCAGCTGGACGAGACTCTCACTATGATTCTAGACGCTCAAGGCATTATACAGCACTCAGTTAGCTACGACAAGGAGGAGGGAGAGATCATTCACTGCCTTACTAAGGAACAAATAGCTGAGCTATTCAGGTTAAATCCTGATGAGGTTATCACTGACGATACCTCTGTTCCTGTTTTTGATGAGCCTGATCCAGAACCTTTTGATGACATTGATGAGGTTATTCTAGAGGATATTACAGATGAGGAGTATCCAAAGTATACATCGGCTGAGGATGAGCTGCCTACATTTACTGACCAGTTTGATCAAGCCACAGAGGATCTTCTGGTCAGATACCTAGAAGAACAAGTTGAAGCAAGCAAGTCTGAAGCCGATGATCAAAAGAAGAGGAAAGAAGAGTGGAGGCCTATTGGGAGGTCTGAAGAAACAGAGTACTGAGAAGATGCCAGCTACTCACAAGAAGGTTTACAGGACCAAAGGCTATAAGGCTGGAGGTCAAATTCTTAGCTGGGCATACTTCCACGACCTTGGATGTTATGCAGTGAAAAGAGAGAGAGGAATAGATTACTTCAAGCATCCCCATGACTTTAAGACGTTGCCAGGCTTTGAAGTGAATCAATTAGCACGTCTAAAGATGCTATACAGTGAAGATTCGGGGATGTCTGCTTGGTTTTCTCGACAGATCCAGTACGAGTACAGAAGCGATGGGTGAACTTCCAACCTCAACAGCCTGAACGTTACTATCTTCCAGAGATTGATGGAGACACCCGGAAACATAAAGTTATCCTGAAGTGGCTTCCTCCTAAAGTCTTGAAGAAGATTCCTTTACGGAAGATGCGTCAAGATTTTATGGAAGGCTTCCGATGGTGGTATTACGACGGTCGTACTGGAGAAGCAGTGATTGTTCTATGCAAGGACAAGAAATGGGAGACTGTGAGGATTTTTGAGCCTATGTGGTTGACTAACTTGTCCCACAAAGATGTTATAGCATGTATCGTCATCAGATTTTCTTCGACTACAGGATATGGAACAGGCACTTCAGTTTCATGAGAGTGATCCGAATCTGCATATGCTTAAGGTTCATGCTGGAGCTGACTGGAAAGCGATTTCTGAGAATATTTCAAGAAAGACACTTCCAAGAGTTGAACTAGGTCCAAGGGGGAGTTTGTTGGTGCATTAATGTCCCTAGTTCGATTTTGTATCATTCATCATGTAAAAATCAAGTTATATTAATGGAAGTTGTCTTTCTATATTGTTCTTAATGTTTATATTTTAGTTAATTGATTATATGATTGGGTGATTTGGTTTATTAAGTAATTGAGTATGAGTATTGTTCATTCGGCCGAATGACTCTAACGTATGAAGTCATTCGCCGAATGAAACTAGAGTATGACTATAGTCAGCGAATGAGTCATTCGCCGAATGACTCATTCGACTGAATTACCTATTCACAGAGTCATTCGCCGAATGAGTTGTTTCGGCCACTCATTCGGCCGAATGTCTACTGCCTATAAATACAAGTTCAAAATCATTTTAAACCCTAACTTCAAGAAACCCTCATTCTTCCTAGTGTGCTCCAGTGTCAAACCCCTGAAGATAGTGAGTGTTTCTTGCTGTCCAAGTTCGATTCATAGCTCGTGGTGTTCGATTCTCACTCAAAACGTTCATCTCTTACCTTCGAATCACCACGGTTGCTGTGGTTTCGATTGGAAAACCCTGGAATTAGGATTCCGCACTATTCCAGAGGCTGTAGAGCAGAGTTCTCCCTTGATTTCGTGCTGTTTCCGAGATCAACCTTGGTCCTAC
>SZYD01002383.1:0-56474 GCA_009363875.1 Mikania micrantha | reverse complement strand
GAATATGTGATAATTTAAAACCTGAGTCAAACTACACAGGATCGACTTGATCTTGTTTCAAGGGTCTTTCGTGCTAAATTAGAGGATCTTAAGGAACAACTATTCAAGAACATGTCCTCGGGAAAGTGAAGGCGTATGTTTACGTCATAGAGTTTCAAAGCGTGGTTTGCCGCATGCACATTTTCTTCTAATTTTGTACCCCGCAAGATAAAATTAGTAATCCAGACCATTTATGATAAGATCGTATGTGCTGAATTCCCTGACAGACTAACACATCCAAGTTATGCGAGCTTGTTGTCAAGTCATCATGAGTCATGGGCCTTGTGGACGCTTACGTTCAAACAGTCCTTGTATGCAGGTGACCCTCCCATTTGTCGGTTTCGTTGTCCCAAACAATTAAATGAATAGACAACCCAAGGAGATGATTGCATATCCATTATATCAATGATAGATAAGGGATAAAAGTGGATATACGAGGAAAAAATCTTGATAACAGATGGGTTGTCCCATATAATCCAAGGCTGTTAGTGCACATTTGTAATTGTTTGCTATTCAAAAGTTGTATTTATTTTGAGTTTAGAAAGGTTCGGCTAATAGGTTTGCCATAGGTTCGTTTGGCCCACGAACCTAGCAGGTTCGGCGAACCTATAGCCTAGAGAAGGTTCGGCGAACCTTTAGGTTTGGCAACCTAGGTTCGCCTAGCGAACCTAAGGGTTCGCCCAGCGAACCTTAGGGTTCAGCCGGCGAACCTAGGGGTTCGGCTGTCAGTAAAGGTTCGCTGACACTGTGTGTATATATTGAAGGTTTGGCTGTTTTCTTCGTAACTTTTGACAGAATTCAGCAAACCTGTGAGAGATTTTCGCTGTGTGAGAAGAGTTTTTCTGTGAGAACTTCTTGTAATCATTGGTTGATTAATAGAATAGTTTTTATGAAATTGCTTGTCTTCTTTTGATTCTATACATATCAATTATGGATTCCGCACATAATTGATAGTTCGTAGAGCTTCGTATTCGATCCTGATTGGAATTCACCAAACCAACAGTGGTATCAGAGAGTTTGGTGAAGTTCTACACTACAAATTCAAAGAATTCAAGTAATTTTGAAGATTTGAAGATCATTAATGGCTAAAATTTTTCTTTTCTTGACCGATTGATTGCTGTTTGAGGCTAATTTTATCTTCATTTGTTGTTGAATTACAATAATTGAAGATTTGGAAGTGTTTTGGTAAAATTTTAGAAGGATTTTCTGAAGTTTTGGAAGGTTTCCCTCCCAAAATTTTCAAATTTTGCACTAGAGGTTCGTCCCATGAACCTGTGACTTGCTGAACAGAAAGGTTCACTGTTAGAAGGTGTTTTTCCGAAGGTTCGTGTGTTTCTGAAGAGGTTCATGAAAGGTTCGACCAAGGAACGGCAAAGGTTCTGTCAAGGTTCGGCAAGAGTTGTGTGATAGTTCGCCAGAGGTTTGCTGGTTACTGTTCTAGGTTCGTCTGAAATTTGGGTGCAAGATTCGTTCAAGGTTCATCTGTGTTGCTAGGTTCATGTTAGGGTTCGCCTGAAGGTTTGTTTGGGCTGAAGGTTCGTCTGCTTTCAAGGTTCGCTTGTTATATAGGTTCGCCTGTCTGGAGGTTCGCTTGAGGTCAAGGTTCGTTGCTCAAAGGTTCGGGTGATTTGATTGAAGGTTCGTTTAAGTCAAAAGGTTCGGCAAGTGTTATTTCTGAAAAAGGTTCGCTGCTTATCAAATCAGAAATTATGTCTGACATGTACGCAGCTATGGCAAGTCAGAATTCCAAACTTCAGAGGATTTTGATCAGTGAGACAGAAGTGGGTAGTACAAATAAAGTGCCAAAGCTATTGGATTTAGCTGATTATGATAACTGGAAGGGACGTTTTGAGACTCATTTAAATGGCACAGATACAAATTTATGGGAGATAATTTTATCTCCTTATGAGAGACCCAGGGTGGTTGGTACTGATCTGTTTCTACTATTGGAAAGATTGGATGTAGATGAACGGAAAAAGTATGACTCGGAGAAAAGGCTTATTGGTTATTGAGTCAAGCCATTCCAAATCAAATTCTGCGTCAGTTTGATGAACACAAGACAACTTACAGTCTTTGGAATGCATTAAAGGCTAGAGTTGAAGGCAACACAAATCTGAAAAAGATGAAGGCTACAGACATCAGAAAAGAGTTTGAGAACTTTAACATCATTGAAATGAGACTTTAGATGCCTTAATCACCAGATACAGACACTTGTTGACTGAAGTAAGGAAATATGGCATTGAGTATTCAGAAGATGAGAAGATTGATTGTTTAGCTGATGCATTACCTGATAAATGGAACTCCTTGGTGCTCATATTGAGAAAAAATATACCTGGATTGACATTGGTAGAGTTTATTCAGAAACTTGAGGAACAAGAAATGAAGGACAAAAGGAAAGCGAGGCGAGTAAATGTCACACAAGATCCTTCTTTGTATGGTTGTTCTGTTGCTACACCACCTGCATCCTCTGCCAAGATACAGACTGCTTTTGTGTCTAGAACTTCAGAAAGTAATCAGAGTCCTTCGGTGTCTACAAGTTCTAGTTCACACTGTCCTATCAATGAGAAGAAGTCTGAATCTACACCACCTCCTGTGCAGCTTAACACTACTAACTTGGGAAAGGTTACAGTTGAAACGGTTAAAGACCATATGTCTATTTTATCGTGTGTGGTGAGTGCATACGATGAACATGTGGCTGGAAGAATTGGAAATGCTAATCTGACTTTTGAAGATTATGCACAGATTGATGAGGATGAAATGGAACTGATAGATACGCAATGGGCTTTAGCAAGTGTTATTCGCAGAATTAATAGGTATGAGAAGAAGACCGGGAAGAAATTCACCTTTGACCAAAACACAAAATTTGGATTTAATCCAAAATCTACTAAGTGTTATAACTGCGGGGAACATGGTCATTTTGCAAGAGAATGCAAAAACCCTAAGAAACAAGGTAATCTGAACCCATTCAAGCCAAAAGAAGATTATCAGAAATAGAAAGAGAAATCTGAAGAATCATCTTCTAAAGCACTTGTGAGTCAGTCTGATGAGGGATATGACTGGGGCAAACAGTATGATGATCTTATGGGTGCATTCATGGCTTCGTTGGAAGAAGAATCTGGGAAAGGCAAAGAAAAGGTCGAGGAGATGAATGAGGTACAGAATGATTTGCTTGAGATGATCGACAGACTGAAAGACATGAATTCTCAACTAACTTCGGATCTGAGAGAATGCACAGAAGCCAATAAAAAGTTGATTTCAAAAGAAAAGGCATTTGACAAAAAGATAACTGATCTTGCTAAAGAAAACGAAGATTTGAAAATCAAAGTTTTACAGAATAATCATGCCGTTTCTGTGCATCTGGATTCAGTTCAGAAGTTAAAAGTAGAATTATCTGCAGCAAAGGCTGAGGCTGAATTGCACGAAGGCAATCTTGAAAACTACCAGAATTCTGCATATGTCATCGATTACTTTGCGGCAATGCAAAGATCTTCGCATGATAATTCTGGTATTGGTTTTCATGCTGTGCCACATCCTCCAAGTTATGTTCCATGACCTGAAATTAATTCAGCTTTAGAAGTTCATCCGGTTTCCTTAAAGGAGGATGTGTCTGAACAAGTATCTGAGGATGCTGAAAGTGTTTTGTCTGAGGACAAAGAATGTGTTGACTTTGATGCTCCTATTATAGAGGACATTACTGATTCAGAATATCCAGCTGATATTCTGAGAATGATTGGTCATCAACGAATTAACACTGTTGAGAAGAAGAATCCAATATTTCAGAAATCAAAGTCTGAAGTAAAATCAGCTGGAAAAACAGTGGTTAAACAAAAGTTTGTGTCCAAATCAGATTTAAAAGTCAAAAACCCAATTGTGTTTGTTAAGTCTTCGACTACACAAAAAGGAGAGTCAAGTAATACTTTTAACAAACAAAAGGGTATTTCTGAAAAAGTGGATAAGAAGTTTGTCAAAGTGATTGACAAGGGCAAATCAAAGATTTCTCAAAAGAATCTCAAGACAAAAGCCACTGGTTTGAAGACTAAGGTTTTATCTCCATCTGTAGCATCAAAATCTTTGGGTTCATCTAAGAAAAGTGATGAATCAAAACCAAAGAATGTTTCATCAAGGAAATGCTACAGTCATGTCATTGCTGACTGTGATTTGGACACTTGCAACAGATTTCATACTTTTACTCCACGAGAAACACGACAGTGTTTCACTTGTGGAGGAAAAAGGACACATTTCAGCAAATTGTCCAAATCACAAGATCAAGAAATCTTTTGCAAATGACAGTCGGATGATCCATTCTGGTGGGAGTCCTAGGAGGGTAAAGCCTAGTGAGGAGGAGATGATAATTCTAAGGAAATTTGATCCTGAATGTGTCTGGGTCAAGGAGGAAAACTTTCATAAAAGACAAGTTTTTAATAACAAACAACAGGTTAAAAGAGTTTTGAAAAAGACATCATCATCTGATGATGAATTTTATGACAACTTTTCTTCTAAACAATTTTCAAAACAAAGTGGAAATTCTAATTCTTTTGGAAAATTCAGACACAGATCAGATGAAATTTTTTTTGTGAGAAAGGATGAATACTTGGAAGATGGGTCTTCAAGTAGTTCATCAAAATTGAATGGCAGGAGGCTGTTCAGGGAGACTCAACGCCAGAATGGCGGGAGTCATCCCTTTTGGTACTGATAAAAATTTTGTTTTAATTTATTGTGCAGGTGGCATTCATGGGCCATATCAACTTGACAGTGGATGCTCACAGCACATGACAGGAGAGTTAGGATTGCTGAAAGATTTCAGGGAGATGAAAGGATGTTATGTTAACTTTGCAGGTGACAAAGGTGGTCAGATTACCAGGAGTGGTAGTTTGACTAATGGTAAAGTTTCCTTTGACAACGTGAATTACTGCAAGGAGTTAACTAACAATCTTTTGAGTGTATCACATATTAGTGATAAAGGTTATCAGGTGTTGTTTGATGATAAGAAATGCTATGTGCTCAAACAAGGAATTAAGATTCCAGATGACTGGATTTTGATGACTGCCGACAGGTGTAAAGATTTGTATGTTTTGGACATGGCTAATGCGGAGACGGTAAACAAGGTTGAGACGTGTCTGGTGTCGAAGGCCACAGAGCAGGATACTCGGTCTTGGCACAGACGAATGGGTCACATACACATCAGAAAGATGATTCATCTTGTACACAATCACTTGGTTGATGGTGTACCGGTTAAACATTTCAAATTACCTGATGTGTCTGTTTCTTGTAAAAAGGGTAAACAGAAAAGGAGGTCACATAAGTCCAAAACAGTGTTTTCTATTGATAAACCATTGGAACTTCTTCATATGGATCTGTTTGGACCGATTAATGTGAAGAGTATCGGTGGTGAATCATATTGTTTTGTGGTGACCGATGATTTTCTAGATTTTCATGGGTAATGTTCTTAAAGATTAAATCTGAAACTTATGAAAATTTTGTTTTGTTGATAAATAGGTTGGAGACTTTGTACAAGTTGAGGGTTAGGCGTGTTCGATCAGACAATGGGACATAATTCAAGAATCAGAACATGGAAGCATTTTGTGATTCAAAGGGCATTCAGCAGCAATTCAGTGCACTGTATGAACCACAAATGAATGGTGTAGCTGAGAGAAAGAATCGTACGTTGATCGAGTTTGCTTGAACTATGCTCGCTGATTCGAAGCTGCCTATTACATTCTGGAGTGAAGCCGTAGCGATCGCCTGTTTTACTCTCAACCGAGTGCTGATTGTCAAACGACATAATAAGACTTGCTATGAACTTCTTCAAAATCGAAAACCAAATTTGGAACACTTGGAACCTTTCGGGGCTCCTTGTACCATGCTTAAGAAAGATGCTAAATTCAACTCTAAGGTTGAAGAAGGTTTCTTTCTTGGGTACAACCTACCCAACAAGCGTGTGTTTAACAAACGCATGGGTGTTGTGGAACTCAGGTATAATATGGATGTTCAAAGACATACACCTATACCTGAAGGCAAAGGTCCAAATTGGCTTTTCGACTATGATAAACTTTTTGAGTCTTTTAACTTGTGTCCTAATGTTACTGATGATGATATATCTTTGCAGATGTTATATGACTTACAAAATTCTGAAGATCAAGGAGTTTCTCATCAGATTGATGATAATCATCCAACTGAGGAAGGCACTTCTGAAGCAGTGAATGATGACTGGTCATCGGAGGATGATCAGGATATTTTTGAAGATGCAGTTTCTCATGATCAAGATGTAGATCAGAATGTCACAAATCTTGATCATGATGTTGGAGTCCCGCAAGTGCCAGTGACTAGAGTCCATGTGAATCATCCTGTGGAGCAGATCATTGGAAATCCGTCTGTAGGAGTACAGACCAAAATCAAGTTGCGAACGCAGATAGTTTGTATGCTGAGTTGGAGAGAACTTATGGGACTCAAAAGTTATGGATGCATTCTGCATTTATTTCTTAGATTGAGCCTAAGTCTGTAATTGAGGCATTGCGTGAGCCTGCCTTGGTGGAGGCCATGCAAGAGGAGCTAAATCAGTTTCAGAACTGGGAGTATGACATTTAGTAGATTTGCCAAAGGGTGAGAAGAAGATAGGCACCAGATGGGTGTTCCGGTGTAAGAGAGATGACAGAGGCGTGATTGTTCGGAACAAGGCGCGTTTAGTTGTTCAAGGATTCAAACAAATCGAAGGAATTGATTATGACGAAGTATTTGCACCAGTGGCGCGGCTAGAAGCAATAAGACTCTTTCTGGCTTTTGCTGCCCACAAGAAGTTTAAGGTGTTTCAATTGGATGTTAAGTCTGCATTCCTCTATGGATCATTGAAGGAGACAGTGTACGTTTGTCAGCCACCGCGCTTTGAGGATCCTATCCATTGGGATCAGGTATACCTCCTTGACAAAGCACTGTACGGTCTACATCAGGCTCCTCGAGCTTGGTATGAGACACTCTCGACTCACCTTATTGAACACGGGTTCAATAGGGGTCAGATTGACAAGACACTATTTTATTGGGAAAAGGGTAAGGACATTCTCCTTGTTCAGATTTATGTAGATGACATCGTCTTTGGGTCTACTGATGAACAGTTGTGTTTGGAATTTAAAGAGGTTATGATTGAGAAGTTCGAGATGAGTGCCATGTCAGACATTAAGTTCTTTTGGGGTTTACAAATTGATCAGACTGATGATGGAATTTTCACTCATCAGACAAAATACATTCAAGATGTGTTAAAACGTTTTATCATGCTTGATTGTAAACCTATTTCCACGCCCATTCAGCCCAATCATGGGATTGAGCCTGATATTAAGGGGGAGCTAATCGATGCTACGTTATACCATGGAATGATCGGGAGCTTGATGTATTTGACTGCCTCACGACCGTATATTGTATTCGCTACAAGTATCTGTGCTCGCTATCAGTCTAAGCCTAAATTTCTCATCTGATAGCAGTCAAGAGGATTCTTCGTTATCTAAAGGGTCACCAGACACCGGTCTGTGGTATCCTAAGGATGATAATTTTTCCTTCCATGCTTATAGTGATTCTGACTATGGAGGATGTAAGACTGATGCCAAATCTACAACTGGAGGTGCTCAGTTTTTGGGGGAAAGGTTAGTCTCTTGGCAGTGCAAGAAGCAAACATCTGTTGCTACATCTTCATGTTAAGCTGAATATGTAGCAGCTGCCAGTTGTTGTTCCCAAGTTTTGTGGATACAACAACAGATGAGAGACTACGGTTTAAATTTTTTGACCACCCCAATTCATGTTGACAATAAGGATGCCATTGCTATTACAAAGAATCCGGTGTATCATTCACGTTCCAAACATATTGATATTAGGTTTCATTTCATACGCGATTGCTATGATAAGAAATTGATTGATGTGGTGAAGATACACACCAATGAGCAAAGGGCAGACCTTCTTACCAAGGCCTTTGACAAAAACCGTTTTGAGTATTTACTCAAATTAAATGGAATTCGAGTCATGGGTGAAGTAATCAAGAATTAACTTCCTTCGTAATCATTTTTTATTGAATTAACATCAGATATTTTAATTTTTCTTCTTTTGTGTTTTAGTTTTTAGGGGGAGAAAATTTTGAAAATACAAAAACATTTGAAAACCAAAAACATAAAAACATTAAAAAATTAAAAATCTGAGAATTTGATTCGACTATGTGAGAAATGATAGTACATTGTTTGCAATTAGTAATATATCTGTATCATTAAAAATTTGAACATATATAGTAGTTACAAGTACTAAGTATGATGTGTTAGTAGGTTTATAACTTAGTTAATATAAGTTTAAACAAAAGTTTGATTATGCTTTATAAGAAACAGATGCTTAAAATGCAGTACTTAGTTTTGTCCTGAAAGAGTGGTAATTTTTCTGAAAAAGTGTTTCTTGAATAAAAAGTTAAATTACTAGTTTGATCATGTGTTTAATTTTTAAAAGAAATTCTAATTTTGTTTTTCTTTTATTTTAGTTTAAAGCTGGGACATTCTTTGCGTATACTTACGTATCGACCTGATTGTTATAGCTTTAAACAATTCAAATTTGTTTTTCTTGGTTCTGATTAAGATTTGGACAATCTCTGCGTATATGAATATATCGAACTGATTGTTAAAAGCTTAATCTTAAATTATTGTTTAGTTCATTTTCTGGATCATTTGAGTATACGTAAGTATCAACCTTGATTCCAAGACTTTGAACAAATTCAAATTGTTTTATTTTGTTATTTTCAAAAAGAAATTCTACTTTATTTTTGCATGATCAAGCTAGTTAAAATTGAAGTAATCAGTTTCAAGAACATTTACGTTTGATTAGTTATTCACAAATCGAGGATGTGTTCAAGTAAATGGATTATTATAAAGTGTTTGATAATCTTGTTTAATCTGATATTTTAACCAAGTAACTTAAATTAAAAGGATATGTTTACTGACAATCATCTTGGGCTTGTAATTTGCTAATAAACTCATTTTTTAATTCATATAGATATTTTGATAATTGTAAAACAATATGATCTCATGTCAGATTTTTTCTCAAACAAAAAGATTTGATTTTTTATTAGTATAGTTAGTTTTGTTAAATTTGTAGTTTAATTGTTCTAAAAATTTGAAAAATTACAAAAAGATTTTAATTTTTATCTGATGTTAAATCAATAATTTTTGATTATTTGGTTGACTTGAAACAATTAAACATGAATTTGTTTTGAAATTTAAAGAAAAATTAAAATTTTCAAAAGGTTCGTCTGGTGTAGGTTTGTTGAGAAGGTTCGCTGGCTAGGTTCGTTAGCTAGATTCGCTGACTAGGTTCGCTTGCTAGGTTCGTTTGAAATGGTTCGCTGGAAAGGTTCGTTTAAAATGGTTCGCAGAAAAGGTTCGTGAAAAGGATCGTCTGAAAAGGTTCGTGCATATAAATACAGGGTTCGTCAGAAGGGTTCGTCACTTTCAACTGATTTCACTTTCGCGAACCTGCAAGACCAAATTTTTTGATTTTTGATTTCGGGCATCCCAGAACTTTTCGTTGTTTTCTTTAGACTCAGAATCATCTGCTGATCATTTTTAGGTAGAAAGTTTTGGAGTTGACCGGATAGATTGAGAGATCTGAGAGGATTTGGGTTTTTTTAGTTCGAACTTAGTATTTCGACTTAAAACTGAATATATTTTAAGTTTTGGACAAATCATCTTTGTTAAATTTGTTCATCGGTATGTTTCGAACCTGGGTGTAAAATTTTATCTTCTAATTCGAAGATTTAAAATTTTGATTTGAAAATTGAAAAAGGATCGCTGAATGAACAGGTTCGTTGAATGAACTAAGGTTCGCCGAACCTTGAAGGTTCGTCTGAATCTGATAGGTTCGTGGCAAACCTATGTATTTCAAATGAACCGAACCTTTTGGTCAAGATTCGTTTGACTAACAGGTTCGTTTGTTTGAAGGTCTCAGGGATAGGTTCGCTGGTCTATACTTAGAAATTTTTTTAATTTTGTTAATTTTTGATTAATTTTTGTTTCTAATTGTTTTTATTTCTGATTGTAGAAATGGCGAACTTAACCTTCGGTGACAAACATAATATTTATGCGTATCTGGATCCTACGACTTGGAATGGACAAGATTTTAGACCGATGATCGAGTTTCTTCGACGATCGAGGATTTATTATGCCATTTCCAACTCTTGTCAGATCTACCGGTCACATATTCAGAGTTTCTGGGAGTCAGCTCGAGTTATTTCTGTTGATGATACATATGTGATTGATGCGAATATGCTAGGACAAGCACTTCGTATATCTGAGGATGATAACAGAAGGGTGTTACAATTTGGTGGAGAGCCTGCTGGTGTGACTCTCATACCAGAGAAGTGTATTAAGGGATGCTTCTTACGCATCAGATACTTTGGAGCTTACAACTCCATCTCGGTAAAGAAAGGCAAGCACATGTACTATTACATTGCTTGAGTATGAGGAAGGGTACCTTCGATGAGTTGAGAGATTTGATGAGATCAGCCATGGTAGCTCTTATATTGAACAAACCGTTCAATTTTTCAGGAATGATCTTCCGATATATGTCTGACAACATAACGAAGGCTAAGGATAGATTCTATATGTATCCTAGATTCGTACAGATGCTGATAGATGAGAGGTTGCCTGAGGGACTGTTACCCAGGGAAGCGGCTGATTTACTTAAGTTGAAACACATGACTGATTCCAGTTTGGGTCAGGTCAGGGTGTATCAACGTAGTGGTGATGCCATTTTGGAGAAAGATATGATAGGTCATTGTGCCAGGGCAAATTATGTTGCTCCTGATGATGATGCCTGGAGGCATGCTGACTCTGGGTCAGATACTGAAGAGTTTGATGCTGATGATCAAGTACAACCACCTGCACCTCCTCCAAGGCAACAAGTTAGAAAATCTGCAGGTCAATCTTCCAGGTCTACACCTCAAACTCAATCATCTCAGGAACCTAGTTCACAGGAACCTGTTGATGTTGAGATGCCTGCGCAACAGACAGAGGCTGCTGATGATGTTGATGGTGAAGATTCACCAGACACTGAATCTGAATATGAGATGGTTCAGGTTGGAAACCAAATGGTTAGGAAGCTCAAGAAGAAATTTGCAAAGCTTGTTGAAGAAGAAAAGGAAGAAAGAGCTGATCCTAGCTTTGTATCTGAAGAAGCTGGGTCTTCTAAGCCCAAAAGGAAGAAGAAGATGGCAAAAGGAGGGCCTTATGAGAGGAAGAAGCCCAAAACTACTAAGACCGTTGTGTCTTCATTTGTTATGACTTCTACTCTTCCAGCTTCTTCTCCTTCAGTGTCTCTTCCTATGTCTACATCCACAGTTTCTGAGCCTGTCTCTACTGTTTTTGTGTCCATACCTGCTTCTACTTTACAAACTCTAGAGTTTGTAAATGTAGCTACATTCATGCCATCGTTTGTTGATTCCACTACAGTTACCACTTCAGTGTCAGAGACTCAATTTCATCAAGATTCTATTCCTAGAAAGGATTTGTTTTCAAGTTTGGATGATTTGGGAGATATTAACTTCACTGTTAATTATGATGATACTCATCTTAAGAGAAGATTATCTATGTTATCAAAAGAGTTTGATAATTACAAGAAAGAAAAAGAAAAGAATGTTGCTGGTTCATCAAGCATTAATGATTTAGATGAGTTAAAGACTCAGATGGCTTTAATGATTAAATGGAGAGAAGAAGAACTTCTAGAGAAGAAGAAGATGAAAGAAAAGATTTCTGAGTTAGAGTTCTTTATCAAGTTACAATCAGAAGATATTGTTGAACTCAAGAATGAGAATACTGATTTGAGATTCAGGATGAAAGATTTGGAAGCTAAGATTTCAAAGGCTGAGGTTTCTGGATCTGAAGCTGAGAAGGTGGTAGTGGATATTGATGAAGATGATGAGAAGAAGGAGGTAGAAGAAGAAGAGAAGATGGTTAAAGAGAAGGTGGAAGAGGAAGAAGAGGAGGAAGAGGAAAAAGTTGACTATGGTGGATCTGATGTTGATGAACATATGAGTTCCAATGCTCATGACGATAATGATGAGAATGCTGATGGTGCTAGTGGAGTTGGTAGTGGTTCTGTTGAGTTGAATTCAATGACAGGGGCTATAATTGTATATTCTCCATCAAAGATTTCTACGGATGTGGTTCCAGTTAGTTCTGTGTCTTCTGATAGGGCAAAGGATTGTACTTATGTAGATTTTCAAGATTTGGATGCAATAGAATATCCAGAGACTGTTATTGATTATTCTCTGCCTACTTTTATTGATTTATTTAAAATGCATTCTGACATAGACTTGCAGAGGAAGATATTTGAGATTCAAGTTAATCAGGAGTTAGAAGAAGGAGAGGTTGTTGGAGGTTATTCTGCTCTAGATGTTCAAGATTTCTTTCAGAATGATGATGATTTGATGTTTGACTTTGAAGAAGATGAAGATCTGGATTTGTCTGATTATGAGAAAGATGACATCATTGATGAAGAGCTATTAAACTTGAATATTATGAAGAAAATGTTTGAAGTTGGAAGTTTTTCTAGATCAACATTGGACCCAATTATAGAGAAGAGTAATATGGATTTCTGGAATGATTTTCAAGAAGAGATAAAGTATATTATTGACCATCTACATGTGTTCAAGATAGTGACTGAAGTTCTAGAAGACAAAGATCAAGAAAACCAGACTAAACAATCTAAGATGTTCAAGATTGGATCTAAGTCCAAAATGATTGGAAGGATTCTTAGTTATGGTTACTTTCATAACATTCAAGGAATTCTGACAGATAAAGGATGCTATGTTGTAAAAAGAACTGATGGATGTCATTATTTTGGGAAAGCTTCAGATCTGATGAGTCTACCATCGTTTGAATGTATGAGTTTGTCAAGAATAAAGATGATTAAGCCAATTCAGACTAGACATAATGAAGTTTTTGAAAGATTGCTAAAGAAAGAAGCAAGAACTGGTTGGAGTTTGTTGACACCACAATTTATTGATAGAGTTCATGGATATGCAAAGCCTAAAGTTTTCAAAAGACCAAGACTCAGGAAGATAGAACAAAACTGGAATCCTTATTTTAAGTTCTGGTTCTATGATGAGAGAACATCAGAAGGTGTGATTCTTTTGAAGCAGGATGATAATTGGGATTGTGAACTGCTCCAAGGATGATATTGCTTTACTTGATACTGCAGAGATCTATGCAGATGATGGTTATCATGATTTTGGAGTGAGCTTTAAAGACATGGCAATTCAATATCAAACCATTGCAAGAATGTGTTATACATTGGGTATACATTCTGGATGCAATTGGGAATATGTGAATTACCTTTATTCTGAATTGATGCAAGTGCAGAAGGAGAGAGATGAAAGAGATGCAAAGGTTGAAGCTGAAATACTTGCGAAGATACCACGTTCGGTTGTTATACGAGCGGTGGATAACATTGTTAGTGAAGAGATTGGAGAATCCAGCGGAGTCAAAGACAAAGAAGATGACAAAGCTGAAGACAAAGAATGAAGATTTTTGATAGCAAACATTAAGGGGAGTTTGTTAGTGCACATTTGTAATTGTTTGCTATTCAAAACTTGTATTTATTTTGAGTTTTAGAAAGGTTCGGCTAATAGGTTTGCCATAGGTTCGTTTGGCCCACGAACCTAGGCAGGTTAGGTGAACCTATTGAAATGATAGGTTCGGCGAACCTATAGCCTAGAGAAGGTTCGGCGAACCTTTAGGTTTGGCAACCTAGGTTTGCCTAGCGAACCTAAGGGTTCGCCGAGCGAACCTTAGGGTTCGGCTGGCGAACCTAGGGGTTCGGCTGTCAGTAAAGGTTTGCTGACACTGTGTGTATATATTGAAGGTTTGGCTGTTTTCTTCATAACTTTTGACAGAATTCAGCAAACCTGTGAGAGATTTTCTCTGTGTGAGAAGAGTTTTTCTGTGTGAACTTCTTGTAATCATTGGTTGATTAATAGAATAGTTTTTATGAAATTGCTTGTCTTCTTTTGATTCTATACATATCAATTATGGATTCCGCACATAATTGATAGTTCGTAGAGCTTCGTATTCGATCCTGACTGGAATTCACCAAACCCACAAAGGCTGTTGATGATGTTCAACTGCCACATAAATATCGAGGTTTGCTCAAGTATAAAATCAGTGAAATATTTATTCAAGTATGTTTACAAGGGCCATGATAAACATGTTATTCAAGTTGATCAAGATGAAGACGAACAACAATCTATTATTAATGAGATTAAGAAATTTCAGGATGCATGCTATGTATCGCCCCCGGAGGCTATGTGGCGCATTTTTTCCTTTTCCCTTTCTCAGATTTATCCAGCTATGTTAGTGATGTAAGCGGTCAGTATACTAAAAACAAGACTAAATTAAAGCTATCTAACCTAAGCTAAAGACACAATAACTAATCCTAGACCTATACTTAACCTAAACACCTAGTAATAATCGGAAATCCTTAACTAGACTGCTACTAAGGCAAGTGTACCTATCGGTGACTGAATGGCTAGTGGAAGTCCAGATATCGAACCAATGGACACTAGTATAACAAACTAACCTAGACTGTGGACAAAATAAAGTAAAAGAGAGGGGGGTTTTTGGTGCAACTCTGACAATCTAATCAGACTGAGATTGTATAAACAACTAAACTACTAACTAAACTCTAAAACAACAACTAAAACAGGAACTGTAAATGAAATCTAACTACAGTGAGGAAAACTGTTATACCTAGGCTAGGAATCAAAAGTGTGACAAGTGCTGACTTGGACTGACTTATGAAGAATGAAGACTAGGATCTTAAGAAACAGACTAAGGATAACCTAATGGGACCCAGATTAGATACCAGGCAAATCCAATGGAAATCCTAAGACTTTAATGTATGCACTAGTCTACCAGGTCACCTTCCGGATTTTCCCGATATGCAATTGCACTCCAACGGGTGAATCACCTCCCGGATTTCTCCACCCGTTTGTATCCTAAGACACTAGAGAGATATAAAGGTGACAACTTTGACATGGATTGACACTAACACTAAGTAGATCTAAGACAACGCCCTCCCAGGTCGTTTAAGTCAAATATCCCAAGTGAAAGAGACCAACCATCTAACCTATCACCTCCCGAATTTCTAGGTTAGGTCACATATGTAAATAACAACACTTAATGAAGTCTAATCCTATGGAATGTGATCAACAACCCATAAACTAACCTAAAACACAAAGTAATAGGCCTAACATGCATCTATGTGTGGAAAGACCTTCCTAGACACATGTAACATCAGTGCCAGAAACGTCACCAGAACAGTGATCTCAACAATAACATGAACAGTATTCAGCTACAAGTGATACATATTTCATTTCATGTCATGTTCATGTCATATATCATTATCATTTCATGTTATCAAAGAGCAAATTTTGAATCGTTTCAGAGAAGCAAAGTTCAGAACTATGGTTCAACAGTCAGATAATTATTTGGCGATACAGAACCATCATGTGATTATTTGTTAGGATTTTATTATGTATAAACGTACATGAGGCAACACAGAACAAAACAACATGTATGTTGTTACGTGAATGCTAAATCGACGGATTATTCGTATAGGTGACGATTTGTACGAATAAATCTGAAAGTTTAACGTTCCGAATGATATCTGATAATTGG
Source organism: Mikania micrantha (assembly GCA_009363875.1). Lineage (NCBI taxonomy): Eukaryota > Viridiplantae > Streptophyta > Magnoliopsida > Asterales > Asteraceae > Mikania > Mikania micrantha. The sequence continues at coordinate 40,746 of SZYD01002383.1, read as the reverse complement.
AAAACAATATTGAAAAGTATAGTTATCGTCGTGTTCGTACGAGTGACGATTCGAACGAATACGCGCGACGACTGTACGATTCGATTGTAAACAGTAAATTTAATATTTTTTTGAAAATTTAAAATAAATGGAAGATATTTAGTTAATTTAGTAGGAATAACCACCTAAAATAATTTTTTAAATCTTGCTTTAAAACCAAGAAGATTCGTCACGAAACTACGACAAACCGACGTTTTAACGCGAAACCGAACGAGACCGAACCTACCGGGTATTTTCTAAGTCATTAATGTGGCCATGAATGCCAAAACCACCACCACCTCTCACTTTTCACCTACAATTTTCGTCAATCTCTCTCTAGGTTCTCTCTCTAAACTTCTCTCTAAGAGAACTTCTTCATTTCTCACCCGATTCGAGTAATTCCTGGCTCTAAACAACCGCACAATCGAGTAGATCGTGAACCCACGAAGAATGCTTGCATTGGTCAACATTACGAGGTAAAATCTGGAGTTTTACATTTCGGTTTTTGTTAAAACCCTTACTTGAGCAGGGCTGCCATCACTTTAGCAGATTTTTAGAATTTATCTTTAGTAATCGGGTTAGTAATGACTTAGGAAAGCCATGGACAACCTTGTAACCCTTGGGACAGGATGATAGTGATGATGCGTAGCCAAGAACCTCAGGTTCGTGGGAATGGAACTGGTTGAGTTGCTGGGTTCGTGAAGGTAGCTTGGCCGAACCTCCCTTGAGCTGGACGGAGGGGTGGCCGAACCTCATGAGGGCCGAACCATGTGTTGGTAGAGGTTTTGCCCAGCAAATCCTAACAACAGCGGAACTCTTTCCCTATGCGAACCTGATGCCACTAACATGGTGCATGGAGCCGAACCTTGGCCATAACAACCCTAGGAAGGGCGAACCTTACAACAACCGAACCCTACTTGGCAGACCCATGACAGCCGAACCCTACATGTCACGAACCTGTCTCTTGGCCGAACCTTTAAACAACTAAACTCATCATCCAGTGAACCTAGGACTCCTTCCCTTGAACTAGCCGAACCTTATGTTTAAACTTGCATGGGTAGCGAACCTATACCTTAGACAAACCTTGGGCCAACCTGATCCATTTCCAGCGAATCTATGAGTATGGGGGCAGCGAACCTTGATCTAGCTGAGGTAATATGCTCTCTTATAGTTTAGGGTCGTTATAGGTTCAGAGATTCATGGATATGGGAACAACAAATACGCGAAACCGAGCAGAAACGAACAATCCGGGGATTCTTGAAACATTAAATGAGGCATTAAACCTCACAACCACCACCACCAACCTCTCTCTTTCACAAATCTCGTCTCTCTCTAGAAATCTCCTCCACCTTCTTTCTAGGATTTCTCATCCATCTCTTCACGAAATCGGAAGTTCTTGGTGTCAAAACGACCATCTCATCACGTAGATCATGCAAGTACAAGATATTCAAGCTTTCATCCATCATATACGAGGTAAAATTTTGGTTTTATTCTTGGTTTTCTTCTAACCACCTCACGTGTACATAGGTGCAAGTGGTAGGATAATTTTAGGGTTTCTCCTTTGTTAATCGAGGTAGTACGAGTGTAAGGGAGTTATGGGAATGAGCAGCAGCTAACTGGGTTTTGATCTCGTGATGAAGAGATGTAGGTTCGTGACACAGACCAACCGGCTGGACCTCTCAACATTTGGCCGAACCTTTATCAGCCGCTGCATAAAGCCACGAACTCTAGTAGCTGCCATATGAGATTCACGAACCCACATGATGTCCCGAACCTAGGGTTTCTGTAGTCGAACCATAGGGTGGCGAACCCTCGGCCAACGAACCAGATGCACTTGCGAACCTGTGATCTTGGCGAACCTCCTCCCTCAACGAACCCACCTACTGCTAACTCATTATTTCAGCCGAACCTCCATTAGGAATCCACAAACCTTCCTAGCCGAACCCTTCCCCTCGAACGAACCTGCACATGGCCACAAACCTGGAACCGCCGAACCATGAGTCAGGCGAACCCTAGTCCTTGGCCGAACCCCATAACCGAACATTGCATGGGAACGAACCTTGGGTTGGCCAGACTTAGAACTTCAGCAGAATCTCAAGGTAGACAAACCTATGGCCACGAACCCTTATGCATGGCTGTGAACCCACATGGAGCAGCGAACCTAGGACTTCTTATTAGAACCAGCCGAACCTTATGTGTAAGCCCTCATGAGCAGCGAACCTAATCCCCTATCAGCACACTTAGGGCTACGATCGCATCATTAAACAGTTTGAGTTTGAAATTGGACGATGAGAACGTGAAATCAAGTGTAACCATGCATGCTTACATGTTTCAAGAGTTTATCACTATTTTACATATAAAATGATATGAATGGGTGCATGGATTTAATCATGTGAGTGTGTATGGGAACCCATGTGGAAATAAACATGGGTTCAAATTAAGAAAAACAATGGATAGGGTTTCTAAGTAATGATTTTCTTAAACCATACAACTAAGTAGATGAGGGTTATCAACATCTTTGAGATCAACACATAGGAGGAACCACCAAGGATCAACACGATATCCTTAAAATCAAAGAAGATCAAGAATCAAAGGATATCCTTAAAATCCCGGCATGTACAGTAAACCAATGGGTCAAGCTGATATGTGCATCAGTAAAGTCACGACACATACAGGTAGACTCCTTGTGGGTCATGCCTGATATGGGCCACGTGTGAGAGGTTACAACTTGGACAACCACCAACAGCTAAGTCTAATTGATTGAGTCAAATAAGGCCCAATCATCATGTCTTAGTGGTATTTTAAATGTTTAGTTATTAATTTAATTACTCATTTAATATTATATTTCTACAAGTGTTTTGAGTAATCATGTAAGCATGGTGAACTCAGGAAATTAGAGGTATTTCGAATTGTGGAAATCAAATTCTAAAAGGGAAGTGGGCGGTAGGTAAGACGCTTAATTATCATTAACAACAGTGTCCTATATTACTTAGTATGTGGTGGGATGGTGTCTGGGCGGGTTGTAGGCTCGACCCTTTCGTATGCCCTATATATAAGCGTACCGAGTTGGATGATACAGGTGATGTTAATGAGGTCAGTGTTGTTACCTAAAGGATTTGTAATAGGCTATTCTTTTGAAATGGAACCGAATGGTAGGTAAAATGCTTAATTATCATTAGCAACAATGTCATATGTGGTTTAGTATGTTGTGGGATGGCGTCTGGGCGGGTTGTAGGCTCGACCCTTTCGTATGCCCTATGTATAAGCATAACGAGCTGGATATTACAGGTGATGTTAATGAGGTTAAGGTTGTTACCTAAAAGGGTTGCAAAAGCTATTTTTCAAATACTAAACTATTTGAGTTCACCAACCATTGTGTTGACTTTGTTTTATTTCATGCTTTCTCAGGTGATGTGCAGGATTAAGCTAAGGTTTCAGGAATGCATGCTAGGATATCAGTTAGAGGACCTAGTAGTTTTGGGAAGTACATGTTTTGTTGGCTATTGCGAATCACTTTTGATATCTTGTACGATTACAAGATAGTAAACGCATGATTCATTTGTTAGATTTACCTAGTTAAATTATCATATGTTGACAATTGAAATTTAACTCTGTAAATTATAGTTTAATGTCATTGTGCTTTAGTTATTCTTAACATTGATGCTATGTAAACAATTTGATCATCACGATTATTACTCACGATATCGCGCCCCGAGAACCTTCCGCCCGACGGGAGAGTCGATCCAGCCCGACGGGAGAGTCGATCCAGCCCGCCGGCTCGGGGTGTGACAGATTGGTATCAGAGCTCAAGGTTATAGAGAATAATAGGTCATTTACTTAAACGGTTTGGCCTAGACTATAACTTAGGGACCCTCATGTAGAGAACATAGGAATTAAGCTTGCATTATGTCTTTTACATTTGGTCATTTCGCTAACCGATGTTCTTTCGGGTATAAGCAGAATATCACCAAGAAGACAACCATCACCACCTCCTCCTACACAAGAGATGTACCCAGCAGCCGTTGCACTCGCAACCCTAGTTACTGAATTGATGATGACGGTTCTCCATGGAATCATCACTCAAGTCATGAGCGATGATGAGAACACCCGATGCTGCCCGAAGATAGTCACGGGAACTGAAGGATTAGTACTAGGAGAAACAAACAAGAAGCAAAAACGGTGTCGTTCTACGAAATCAAGAGACCCTGTAATCTACACAGAGGCCGTTCCCCTTCGCCAAATGGCCTTTGCTACTGAGTAAGAGGGTCGTAAGCGTTATGCTGGAAAAGCTCCTCTTTGCGCTAGCTGCCATTATCACCACCGTGCTGAAACCTCATGCAGACAATGCACCCATTGTGGTAAGATGGGCCATTGGGATCATCAATGCAAATCTCCGATGGAATTGATATGTACACTGAGGGTTGGGAAGTTTCCTTTATGTGCCACGTGCGGTCTTCACTATGCTGAAAATAAACTGTGCAAACATAGCCTAAATTGCGGGATGAAGGGACACTGGAGTCGCGATTGTAATAATCCCCCGACTCATAATCAAAACCCTGGTAACACTACATATCCCATTACTTGACAGAGCAAAGATTGCTATGTGTGCGAAATGTCCGAACACATTGCATGAGACTGCCCTGTAAGGGTATCTTCAGCAGATCCTGTGCGTCCAGAGGAAATGGTTACTTTGCCAGCTTCTGATGCAGATTTGGGATGGGATGATCCCACAGGTATGCATATTTCATCCTGTACGTTAAATTATTTATTGGCGTGCTCATTAGAAATGCGTACTCTGTTGTGATTTTAGGAACAATAAATCCAAGGAAACTGTAAGTAAGTTCGGTGCAAATAAAATAATAGGAATAGTAGTTTTAGGAAGCCTTAGGTCAAATAAGCGTTAAGTAAATAAATTAAGATAGGGTGATTCTTAATTACAGTCTAGCTACTATAGTTAGGAAAAGAACCTTATCTACTTAGAGCATTAAAGGCCTGTAGACATTTAGATGCTAAAGCTAGTGTGTAAGCTGTCACTTTCTCACCTAGACCTCATAGAACTCAAATCACTTGATTTAGAGAAATCCGGTTCTAGGATGTTAGGGACAGGATGAATGTTAGAGCTGTGCTGGAAACCTGGCGAATCTAGATAAGTAGATCAAGGGAAACCAGTTATGAATACTAGACAAAGATATACCAGAGACAACATTCCGAATGAAATATGGGCATTCCAAGTTCACGTTAATGCCTTTTGGGTAGAAGAATGCACCTATGGTTTCATGGACCCCATGAAACAGAGTGTGCAAACCGTATCTGGATCAAGTTGTCATTTTCACTAGGGATGACATATTGGTTCATTCTAGTGGCAAGACAGAATGCTAACGACATCTTAGGGATATTCTAGAGCTGTTAAAGGAAGAACAACTCTATGCTAAATTCTTCAAGTGTGAATTTAGGATAAGAATAGTAACAGTTGGAATAACAGTTACAATGGGCTTCCGTAAGTCACATGACTTTCGGGTAGAGGTAAGGTAAATATACATCGTCTCGCAGATGTGTATAGGATTACTTAAAAGGTAAATCATTACCTTTATCCTAATAGGACTACCATATTTTAGGTAGACCCCCCGACATATAGAGTACACTTTTAAAGCTGAGAACAGATTAAACAGGTGGTGAAGTATGTATACGGTTATATCAAATAACCTAAGGATTCACCATGTGTGACTTAAGGATCTCGATCGGATGATCAAGACCTAGAGTCATGAGAGCCACCTATGAAAACTTTAAGGAGGGTGTCAGATTGTAGAGCAGGAAGACAACTTAAGATGAAACCGGAATAAATCAAGAAGACTTATTCTTGAGAAAGCACACAAAACAGATAATCAGTGCATCCAGGCGCCATAAAAATATACAGATACCTACAGAGATGTTATTGGTGGCCAGGAATGAAGAAAGACATAGCCGAGTACGTCGGCCGGTGTCTTACGTGTGCAAGGGTAAAGGCGGAACACCAGAAACCGTCAGGGTTACTGGAACCGCCTGAGATTCCGCTCTGGAAGTGGGAACAAACAACTATGGATTTCAATACCAAGCTACCCTGCACTTCCAGTGGCCATGATACGATTTGAGTGATCATCGATCGTTTGACGAAATCTGCTCACTTCTTGCCAATACGTGAGACCTTCACGATGAATAAACTGGCAAGACTGTACATCAATGAGATAGTGGTACGCCACGGTGTGCCATTGTCCATTATTTCTGATAGAGATAGCAGATTTACATCAAGGTTCTGGCAATCCTTACAGAAATCTCTAGGGACGCAGTTAAGTCTGAGTACAACTTACCACCCACAAACGGACGGTCAAAGCGAACGTACAATTCAGACCCTGGAGGACATGTTGAGAACATGTGTGTTAGATTTCGGTGGGAATTGGGATTCTCATTTGCCACTGATTGAATTCTCCTACAACAACAGTTATCACAGTAGCATCGGATGTGCACCATTCGAGGCTTTGTATGGTCGAAAATGTCGATCACCGATCTGTTGGACTGAAGTTGGAGACAACCGTATAACTGGGCCAGAGCTTATTCAGGAAACTACTGATAAGATTGACCAGATTCAACAAAGATTACAAGCGACAAGAAGCAGACAAAACAGCTATGCCTATAAATGGCGCAAGCCGTTGGAATTCCAAGTGGGAGACCGTGTCATGTTGAAGGTATCCCCATGGAAAGGTGGAGTACGCTTTGGAAAGAAAGGCAAGTTAGCACCACGATACGTGGGAACGTTCGAGATCATTGAACGTATTGGTCCTGTGGCGTCGAGACTGAGATTACCAGATGAACTCAGTGGTGTGCATGATGTATTTCACGTCTCAAACTTAAAGAAATGCCTTGCTGATGAATCACTAGTCATTCTGATCGAAGAAATTCAAGTTGATGAACATTTACATTTTATCGAGGAACCTTTGGAGATTATGGATCGCAAAGTTAAACAACTGAGGCGAAGCCGTATTCCGATCGTAAAGGTTCGTTGCAACTCAAAGCGCGCACCTGAGTTTAGTTGGGAACGTGAAGATCACATGAAGTCCAAGTATCCCCAACTGTTTACAGAGGAAGACGTACCTGATAACGACTCTTAAATTTCGGGACGGAATTTCTCTAACAAGGGGAGACTGTAACATCAGTGCCGAAATCGTACCGGAACAGTGATCTCAACAGTGCCATGAACAGTAATTAGGTACGAACTATACATATTTCATTTTATGTCAGGTTCATATCATATATCAATATCATTTTATGTTATCAAACAGCAGATTCAGAATCATTTCAGGGAAACAGAATTCAGAAACCCATGGTTTATCAGTCAGATAATTATCTGGCAACACAGAACCTTCATGTGATTATTTGTTAGGATCTTATTATGTATAAACGTATGTGAGGCTTTACAGAACAAAACAACACGGATGTCGTTACGTGAATGCTAAATTGACGGATTATTCGTATAGGTGACGATCTGTACGAATAAATCTGGAAGTTTAACATTCTGAATGATATCCGATAATTAGAAAATAATATTGAAAAGTATAGTTATCGACATGTTCGTACGGGTGACGATTCGAACGAATACGCGCGACGACTGTACGATTCGATTTTAAACAGTAAATTTAATATTCGTGAAAATTTAAAATAAACGAAGAATATTTTGTTAATTTATTAGGAATCACAACCTAAAATAATTTTATAAACCTTATTTGAAAGATCGGGTCGTTTAATTTCGAAAACTACGAAGAACCTACACTTTACGCGAAACCGAGCGGAAACGAACAACCCGGGTATTCTTGAAACATTAAATGAGGCATTAAACCTCACAACCACCACCACCAACCTCTCTCTTTCACAAATCTCGTCTCTCTCTCTAGAAATCTCCTCCACCTTCTCTCTAGGATTTCTCATCCATCTCTTCATGAAATCAGAAGTTCTTGGTGTCAAAACGACCATCTCATCACGTAGATCACGGAAGTACAAGATATTCAAGCTTTCATCCATCATATACGAGGTAAAATTTTGGTTTTATTCTCGGTTTTCTTCTAACCACCTCACGTCTACTTAGGTGCAAGTGGTAGGATAATTTTAGGGTTTCTCTTTGTTAATCGAGGTAGTACGAGTGTAAGGGAGTTATGGGAATGAGCAGCAGCTAACTGGGTTTTGATCTCGCGAAGAAAGAGATGCAGGTTCGTGACACAGACCAACCGGCCGAACCTCTCAACATTTGGCCGAACCTTTATCAGCTGCTGCATAAAGCCACGAACCCTAGTAGCTGCCATATGAGATTCACGAACCCACATGATGTCCCGAACCTAGGGTTTCTGTAGCCGAACCATAGGGTGGCAAACCCTCGGCCAACGAACCAGATGGACTTGCGAACCTGTGATCTTGGTGAACCTCCTCCCTCAACGAACCCACCTGCTGCTAACTCATTATTTCAGCCAAACCTCCATTAGGAAGCCACGAACCTTCCTAGCCGAAACCTTCCCCTCGAACGAACCTGCACATGGCCACGTACCTGGAACCGCCGAACCATGAGTCAGGCGAACCCTAGTCCTTGGCGGAACCCCATAACCGAACATTGCTTGGGAATGAACCTTGGGTTGATCGGACTTAGAACTTCAGCAGAATCTCAAGGTGGACGAACCTATGGCCACGAACCCTTATGCATGGCTGTGAACCTACATGGAGCAGCGAAGCCAAACCTTATGTGTAAGCCCTCATGAGCAGCGAACCTAATCCTATATCAGCACACTTAGGGCTACGATCGCATCATTAAACCGTTTGAGCTTGAACTAGGACGATGAGAACGTGAAATCAAGTGTAACCATGCATGCTTACATGTTTCAAGAGTTTATCACTATTTTACATATAAAATGATATGAATGGGTGCATGGATTTAATCATGTGAGTGGGTGCGTATGGGAACCCATGTGGAAATAAACATGGGTTCAAATTAAGAAAAACAATGGATAGGGTTTTCAAAGTAATGATTTTCTTAATCCATACAACTAAGTAAATGAGGGTTATCAACATCTTTGAGATCAACACATAGGAGGAACCACCGAGGATCAACACGATGACTAAGGCTTGGAAGGCTAATTTAATTATTTACACCTTATCCTTAGGAAGCCTTATAAGTTCTGGTAGATAATTGAGACAATTCGTTGGGATTATTTAGGGAAAAGTTGACCGAAAGGTTGTTCATGGATCAAATGCCAAAACAGGGCCTTACAATGGACCAAGGTGGGCCCAATGGGCTTAACCCAAGCCCATCACGTGCATACCCAATCTCAATTTAAAATCATTTGTGTTTTAATAAGCGGAATCACTTGGGAAAAGCAAGGTCTAATAAATGGGCCGAGTTTGGCCCAATGGGCTTAACTTGAGCCCATCATATGTTAAATGTTAATTTAATTCAAGTTAATGATATTTTAATAAGAGAAAATGTTTTTTGAACTTTGTTTAAATTAAATTAAATGATTTTCTAAATTAAAGTAAACTTAAAATGAGTTAAATTAAACCATGTTAATTAAGACTTGTTATAATTAACAATTGGGATACGTGTTACAAATGGGTATCTAAGTTAGACTAGTTAGATTAAATCTTAGAAGCATATCAGTACATAGGACACTTAAATGCACACTAAGAACAAACCTTAGATACGATACTTATCGTATTCGAATTCTTTTAAAACAACTCAGGAACCGAAGAAACCTAAGCTACAACAACGAGCGTGCATTTTGTGATAGATCATTTGCACAGCAACACAGGTGAGTTCATTGCCCCTTTTCTAAACATTTTTGTTTTCAAACACGGGGCTGAGAAGCATGCGTAAATCTTTTTATTAAAAATGCTTTACGTATATGCTTTTACTTAGTATATGCTTTATATATATGTTTGTTATACTCCTAGACTCCTGTCTAGGTAATTGTTATACAGATTGAAATATAAAGTTAATTAAATTACTCTTATGAGTAATACCTTAATTCTAAAACTCTAAACAAACCCCTAGTCCATCAAGCTCAAATTCAAGAATCTAAATTCAAAGTGGAATCAAAAGAACTAAAGCTAAAGATCAAATGCAATGGGAATCTAATCCAGTGTGTGATCAGTAAACTAAGGATCCTAATCAAGAATCTATAATCATTGTGAAATCATGGAAATCAAAAGATCAGAATCAAGAGAATCAAGTGAATCATGGGAATCATAACCGTGTGTGAATCATGGAAATAATGAAAGTCCTGGCATGAATAGAAATCAAGGTGAATGTCAGTTGTATAGAAATCAAGACCACGTGTAACACATGGAAAGTCCCGTCATAAATAGTAGACTCTTGTAGTCAAGCTATATGGGGAATAACATAAACTATTAAACAAATCAAAATCAGGAGAATCAAAGAAGATCAAGAATCTAAGGATATCCTTAAAGTCTTGGCATGTAAAGTAGACCAATGGGTCAAGCTGATATGGGCATCAGTAAAGTCCCGACACATACTGGTAGACTCCTTGTGGGTCATGCCTGATATGGGCCACGTGTGAGAGGGTACAAATTGGACAACCACCAACAACTAAGTCTAATTGATTGAGTCAAATAAGGCCCAATCATCATGTCTTAGTTTTATTTTAAATGTTTAGTTATTAATTTAATTACTCATTTAATATTATATTTATACAAGTGTTTTGAGTAATCACGTAAGCATGGTGAACTCAGGAAATCAGAGGTATTTCAAATTGTGGAAATCAAATTCTAATAGGGAAGTGGGAGGTAGGTAAGACGCTTAATTATCATTAACAACAATGTCCTATGTGACTTAGTATGTGGTGGGATGGCGTCTGGGCGGGTTGTAGGCTCGACCCTTTCGTATGGCCTATATATAAGCTTACCGAGTTGGATGATACAGGTGATGTTAATGAGGTTGAGGTTGTTACAGAAGAGATTGGTAAAAGCTAATGTATTCATGTTTTTAGACTTCTAAACGAAATGTTTGAAACTAGAATAGGAATGAAACTGAAAGATAGGTAAGACACTTAATTATCATTAACAACAATGTCCTATGTGACTTAGTATCTGGTGGGATGGCGTCTGGGCGGGTTGTAGGCTCGACCCTTTCGTCTGCCCTATATATAAGCATACCGAGTTGGATGATACAGGTAATGTTAATGAGGTTAGGGTTGTTACGTAAAATATTTTTAATAGGCTATTCTTTTGAAATGGAACCGAATGGTAGGTAAAATGCTTAATTATCATTAGCAACATTGTCATATGTGGTTTAGTATGTTGTGGGATGGCGTCTGGGCGGGTTGTAGGCTCGACCCTTTCGTATGCCCTATGTATAAGCATAACGAGCTGGATATTACAGGTGATTTTAATGAGGTTAAGGTTGTTACCTAAAAGGTTTGCAAAAGCTATTTTTCAAATACTAAACTATTTGAGTTCACCAACCATTGTGTTGACTTTGTTTTATTTAATGCCAGGATTAAGCTAAGGTTTCAGGAATGCATGCTAGGATGTCAGTTAGAGGACCTAGTAGTTTTGGGAAGTACATGTTTTGTTGGCTATTGCGAATCACTTTTGATATCTTGTAAGATTACAAGATAGTAAACGCATGATTCATTTGTTAGATTTACCAAGTTAAATTATCATATGTTGACAATTGAAATTTAACTCTGTAAATTCTAGTTTAATGTCATTGTGTTTTAGTTATTCTTAACATTGATGCTATGTAAACAATCTGATCATCATGATTATCACTCACGATATCGCGCCCCGAGAACCTTCCGCCCGACGGGAAAATCGATCCAGCCCGCCGGCTTGGCGTGTGACATCGTTATAGTCCCGACACATACAGGTAGACTCCTGGTGGGTCATGCCTGATATGGGCCACGTGTGACAGGGCACAACTTGGACAACCACCAACAACTAAGTCTAATTGATTGAGTCAAATAAGGCCCAATCATCATGACTTAGTTGTCTTTAAATGCTTTATTATTAATAAAATTAAACATTTAATATTATATTTCCACAAGTGCTTTGGGGTAATCATGAATACATGGTGAACTCAAAAGATCAGAGGTAAATCTATTGGTGGAAATCAAAATCTAAATTGAAGGTGAATGGAGTGAAACGCTTAATTATCATTAACAACAATATGCTAAACAGTCCAGTATGTGGTGGGACGGTGGCTGGGGCTTGTCTCCTACATATGCCCTATATATAAGCATACTTGATTGGATAGCATAGGTGGTTGTTAATGAGGTTAAGGTTATCATTTCGGGGGATCAAGGTAAACATTTTCAGGGTAATCAAATGCTATGAATCAATGGTTGTGAAATCAAAGGTGTGGGATGAAATGCTTAATTATCACCAGGAACAATATATCATGTGGTTTAGTATGTGGTGGGACGGTGGCTGGGCGGGCGGTAAGTTCGACCCTACATATGCCCTCTATATAAGCATACTGAACTGGATGGTATAGATGGTTAATGGTGAGGTTAAGGTTGTCATTCAGGTTATTCAAATTCATTTTATAAAACTTAATGAACTCACCAACCATGTGTTGACTTTATTTTGCATGACTTCTCAGGTGACGAACAGGTCAACTAAGGAGTTATTACTTTTGGACTAGGATACCAGTAGAGGACCTACCTTTTTGGACCTGCATATTTTGAAGCATCATCTTACAGATTATTTTGTATATCTTGTGCAGATACAAGATAGAATATTTACGATGATTAACGATAGATTTACATTGTTAAATTATGAACTAAACTGATGTAATATAACTTTGTAATTTTATTTATATTTAGCAGTTTCTCATTTATATATCATGTGCAACGTAAACAATCTGATCATTCCGATTATCATTCAAGATATCGCACCCCGGGAACCTTCTGCCCTACGGGGAAGTCGATCCAAGCCGCCGGCTCGGGGTATGACAGATTGGTATCAGAGCCATGGTTATAGAGAAGTATAGGTCACTTATTTAACCAGATTGGCCTAGACTATAACCTAGGCACCCTGCATGTAGAGAACACAAGACTTAAGACTTTCTTTGCATTGTGTCTTCTGCATACGATCACTGCACTAACCAATATTCTTTTGGTTATGATCAGAATGCTGCCGAGAAGACCTCCTTCTATTGTACCACCACCACAGAGTTCAGCTCCACATTCGTCAACGCCATCACCAGCTGACTCACCTCCTCATCCACTTATTCGTCCTCCAAAACCCAAACGCGACTCAGATACTGGATCCTGCTATTGCTCCCTTGGCAACACTACTGAGCAGTCAGCTGACTAACCAGCTGAAGGAAGTTATACCGGATATGCTCAACCGTATCTGGAACGACAGCAACAACACTGCTCACTCATCAGGGGAAGCCAATGGGAACACTGGCAGTGCATCGCATTACTCCTACAAGTCATTTGTAGGTTGTAAGCCGCCCAGTTTCAGTGGCACTGAGGGAGCCGTTGGTCTGATCCAATGGATAGAGAAGATCGAGACTACCCTGGACCTCTGCAGTTGTACAGAGCAACACAAGGTTCGTTACTCTGCTGGAACGTTCATCAAGCGAGCCTTGACTTGGTGGAACTCGTAGATCCAAGCAAGAGGAAGAGAAGAAGCTATGTCCATGACCTGGGAAGATTTCAAGACCCTGCTGAGAACTGAATTCTGCCCCAAGAACGAGCTGCAGAAACTAGAGGTTGAATTTTCAAGCCATGTGATGAAGGGGGCAGACCACATGGGGTATACTACTCGTTACCACGAGTTGGTTGCTTTGGTGCTAGACATGGTACCAACATTGGAGAAGAGGATTGATCGATATGTAGGTGGACTTCCCGCCTGCATTTAGGGTTTAGTTGTTGCAGCAAACCCTGATATTGTGGAGTCTGCTGTGAGTTTGTCTGGAAAAAGAGAAAGGTAGAGTCTTCCAAGAAACCTTATCACCATCAACACCCGAAGAAGAAGCAGAAACTCCTCAAGAACTACACAATGGTTACTCCCCTCAACCAAGTAGCCATGGCACCGCAGAACGTGCACAAGAAGCCATATACTGGCCCACACCCTTTGTGTGATAAGTGCCAGTATCATCATGCTGCTAACTATCAATGCCGTCATTGTACGGGATGTGGAAGAAAGGGACATTGGGTCCAGCAGTGCAGGTTGACAACAAACCAAGCGGTCAACAATGCTGCTTTAGCTATCCCTTGTGGGTCATGCTTGATATGGGCCACGTGTGAGAGGGTATAACTTGGACAACCACCAATAACTAAGTCTAATTGATTGAGTCAAATAAGGCTCAATCATCATGACTTAGTTGTCTTTAAATGCTTTATTATTAACTTAATTAAACATTTAATATTATATTTTCACAAGTGGTTTGGGGTAATCATGAATACATGGTGAACTCAAAAGATCAGAGGTAAATCTATTGGTGGAAATCAAAATCTAAATTGAAGGTGAATGGACTGAAACACTTAATTATCGTTAACAACAATATGCTAAACGGTCCAGTATGTGGTGGGACGGTGGCTGGGGCTTGTCCCCTACATATGCCCTATATATAAGCATACTTGATTGGATAGCATAGGTGGTTGTTGATGAGGTTAAGGTTTTCATTTCGAGGGTTCAAGGTAAACATTTTCAGGGTAATCAAATGCTATGAATCAATGGTTATGAAATCAAAGGTATGGGATGAAATGCTTAATTATCACCAGGAACAATATATCATGTGGTTTAGTATGTGGTGGGACGGTGGCTGGGCGGGCGGTAAGTTCGACCCTCCATATGCCCTATATATAAGCATACTGAACTGGATGGTATAGATGGTTAATGGTGAGGCTAAGGTTGTCATTCAGGTTATTCAAATTCATTTTATAAAACTTAATGAACTCACCAACCATGTGTTGACTTAATTTTGCATGACTTCTCAGGTGACGAACAGGTCAACTAAGGCGTTATTCCTTCTAAACTAGGATAACAGTAGAGGACCGACCTTTTTGGACCTGCATATTTTGAAGCATCATCTTACAGATTATTTTGTATATCTTGTGCAGATACAAGATAGAATATTTACGATGATTAACGATAGATTTACATTGTTAAATTATGAACTAAACTGTTGTAATTTAACTTTGTAATTTTATTTATATTTAGCAGTTTCTCATTTATCTGTCATGTGCAACGTAAACAATCTGATCATTCCGATTATCATTCAAGATATCGCGCCCAAGGAACCTTCCGCCCGACGGGGATGTCGATCCAACCCGCCAGATCAGGGTGTGACAGATTGGTATCAGAGCCATGGTTATAGAGAAATATAGGTCACTTATTTAAACGGTTTGGCCTAGACTATAACCTATGCACCCTGCATGTAGAGAACACAGGACTTAAGACTTTATTTGCATTGTGTCTTCTGCATACGATCACTGCACTAACCAATATTCTTTTGGTTATGATCAGAATGCCGCCGAGAAGACCTCCTTCTATTGTACCACCACCACAGAGTTCAGCTCCACATTCGTCAACGCCATCACCAGCTGACTCACCTCCTCATCCACTTATTCGTCCTCCAAAACCCAAACGCGACTCAGATACTGGATCCTGCTATTGCTCCCTTGGCAACACTACTGAGCAGTCAGCTGACTAACCAGCTGAAGGAAGTTATACCGGATATGCTAAACCGTATCTGGAACGACAGCAACAACACTGCTCACTCATCAGGGGAAGCCAATGGGAACACTGGCAGTGCATCGCATTACTCCTACAAGTCATTTGTAGGTTGTAAGCCGCCCAGTTTCAGTGGCACTGAGGGAGCCGTTGGTCTGATCCAATGGATAGAGAAGATCGAGACTACCCTGGACCTCTGCAGTTGTACAGAGCAACACAAGGTTCGTTACTCTGCTGGAACGTTCATCAAGCGAGCCTTGACTTGGTGGAACTCGTAGATCCAAGCAAGAGGAAGAGAAGAAGCTATGTCCATGACCTGGGAAGATTTCAAGACCCTGCTGAGAACTGAATTCTGCCCCAAGAACGAGCTGCAGAAACTAGAGGTTGAATTTTCAAGCCATGTGATGAAGGGGGCAGACCACATGGGGTATACTACTCGTTACCACGAGTTGGTTGCTTTGGTGCTAGACATGGTACCAACATTGGAGAAGAGGATTGATCGATATGTAGGTGGACTTCCTGCCTGCATTTAGGGTTTAGTTGTTGCAGCAAACCCTGATATTGTGGAGTCTGCTGTGAGTTTGTCTGGAAAAAGAGAAAGGTAGAGTCTTCCAAGAAACCTTATCACCATCAACACCCGAAGAAGAAGCAGAAACTCATCAAGAACTACACAATGGCTACTCCCCTCAACCAAGTAGCCATGGCATCGCAGAACGTGCACAAGAAGCCATATACTGGCCCACACCCTTTGTGTGATAAGTGCCAGTATCATCATGCTGCTAACTATCAATGCCGTCATTGTACGGGATGTGGAAGAAAGAGACATTGGGTCCAGCAGTGCAGGTTGACAACAAACCAAGCGGTCAACAATGCTGCTTTAGCTATCCCTTGTGGGTCATGCTTGATATGGGCCACGTGTGAGAGGGTATAACTTGGACAACCACCAATAACTAAGTCTAATTGATTGAGTCAAATAAGGCTCAATCATCATGACTTAGTTGTCTTTAAATGCTTTATTATTAACTTAATTAAACATTTAATATTATATTTTCACAAGTGGTTTGGGGTAATCATGAATACATGGTGAACTCAAAAGATCAGAGGTAAATCTATTGGTGGAAATCAAAATCTAAATTGAAGGTGAATGGACTGAAACACTTAATTATCGTTAACAACAATATGCTAAACGGTCCAGTATGTGGTGGGACGGTTGCTGGGGCTTGTCCCCTACATATGCCCTATATATAAGCATACTTGATTGGATAGCATAGGTGGTTGTTGATGAGGTTAAGGTTTTCATTTCGAGGGTTCAAGGTAAACATTTTCAGGGTAATCAAATGCTATGAATCAATGGTTATGAAATCAAAGGTATGGGATGAAATGCTTAATTATCACCAGGAACAATATATCATGTGGTTTAGTATGTGGTGGGACGGTGGCTGGGCGGGCGGTAAGTTCGACCCTCCATATGCCCTATATATAAGCATACTGAACTGGATGGTATAGATGGTTAATGGTGAGGCTAAGGTTGTCATTCAGGTTATTCAAATTCATTTTATAAAACTTAATGAACTCACCAACCATGTGTTGACTTTATTTTGCATGACTTCTCAGGTGACGAACAGGTCAACTAAGGCGTTATTCCTTCTAAACTAGGATAACAGTAGAGGACCGACCTTTTTGGACCTGCATATTTTGAAGCATCATCTTACAGATTATTTTGTATATCTTGTGCAGATACAAGATAGAATATTTACGATGATTAACGATAGATTTACATTGTTAAATTATGAACTAAACTGTTGTAATTTAACTTTGTAATTTTATTTATATTTAGCAGTTCTCATTTATCTGTCATGTGCAACGTAAACAATCTGATCATTCCGATTATCATTCAAGATATCGCGCCCAAGGAACCTTCCGCCCGACGGGGATGTCGATCCAACCCGCCAGATCGGGGTGTGACAGATTGGTATCAGAGCCATGGTTATAGAGAAATATAGGTCACTTATTTAAACGGTTTGGCCTAGACTATAACCTATGCACCCTGCATGTAGAGAACACAGGACTTAAGACTTTATTTGCATTGTGTCTTCTGCATACGATCACTGCACTAACCAATATTCTTTTGGTTATGATCAGAATGCCGCCGAGAAGACCTCCTTCTATTGTACCACCACCACAGAGTTCAACTCCACATTCGTCAACGCCATCACCAGCTGACTCACCTCCTCCTCCTCCACTTGTTCCTTCTCCAAAACCCGAAAGCGACTCAGATACTGGATCCTGCTATCGCTGCCTTGGCAACACTACTGAGCAGTCAGCTGACTAACCAGCTAAAGGAAGTTATACCGGATATGCTCAATCGTATCTGGAACGACAGCAAGAACACTGGTCACTCATCAGGGGAAGCCAGTGGGAACACTGGCGGTGCATCGCATTACTCCTACAAGTCATTTGTAGGTTGTAAGCCGCCCAGTTTCAGTGGCACTGAGGGAGCCGTTGGTCTGATCCAATGGATAGAGAAGATCGAGACTACTCTGGACCTCTGCAGTTGTCCAGAGCACCACAAGGTTCGTTACTCTGCTGGAACGTTCAACAAGCGAGCCTTGACTTGGTGGAACTCGTAGATCCAAGCAAGAGGAAGAAAAGAAGCTATGTCCATGACCTGGGAAGATTTCAAGACCCTGTTGAGAACTGAATTCTGCCCCAAGAACGAGCTGCAGAAACTAGAGGTTGAATTTTCAAACCATGTGATGAAGGGGGCAGACCACATGGGGTATACTACTCGTTACCACGAGTTGGTTGCTTTGGTGCCAGACATGGTGCCAACATTGGAGAAGAGGATTGATCGATATGTAGGTGGACTTCCCTCCTGCATTCAGGGTTTAGTTGTTGCAGCAAACCCTGATATTGTGGAGTCTGCTGTGAGTTTGTCTGGAAAACTCACTGATCTGATGGTAGCCTCAGGTTCTTTGAAGAAAGAGGCTGACCCTAGCAAGAGAAAGGAAGAGTCTTCCAAGAAACCTCATCACCATCAACACTCGAAGAAGAAGTAGAAACTCATCAAGAACTACACAATGGCTACTCCCCTCAACCAAGTAGCCATGGCACCGCAGAACGTGCACAAGAAGCCATATACTGGCCCACACCCTTTGTGTGATAAGTGCTAGTATCATCATGCTGCTAACTATCAATGCCGTCATTGTACGGGATGTGGAAGAAAGGGACATTGGGTCCAGCAGTGCAGGTTGACAACAAACCAAGCGGTCACCAATGCCGCTTTAGCTCTCCCTTGTGGGTCATGCTTGATATGGGCCACGTGTGAGAGGGTACTACTTGGACAACCACCAATAACTAAGTCTAATTGATTGAGTCAAATAAGGTCCAATCATCATGACTTAGTTTTCTTTAAATGCTTTATTATTAATTTATTTAAACATTTAATATTATATTTCCACAAGTGCTTTGGGGTAATCATGAATACATGGTGAATTCAAAAGATCAGAGGTAAATCTATTGGTGGAAATCAAAATCTAAATTGAAGGTGAATGGACTGAAACACTTAATTATCGTTAACAACAATATGCTAAACGGTCCAATATGTGGTGGGACGGTGGCTGGGGCTTGTCCCCTACATATGCCCTATATAAGCATACTTGATTGGATAACATAGGTGGTTGTTGATGAGGTTAAGGTTTTCATTTCGAGGGATCAAGGTAAACATTTTCAGGGTAATCAAATGCTATGAATCAATGGTTATGAAATCAAAGGTATGGGATGAAATGCTTAATTATCACCAGGAACAATATATCATGTGGTTTAGTATGTGGTGGGACGGTGGCTGGGCGGGCGGTAAGTTCGACCCTCCATATGCCCTATATATAAGCATACTGAACTGGATGGTATAGATGGTTAATGGTGAGGCTAAGGTTGTCATTCAAGTTATTCAAATTCATTTTATAAAACTTAATGAACTCACCAACCATGTGTTGACTTTATTTTGCATGACTTCTCAGGTGACGAACAGGTCAACTAAGGAGTTATTCCTTTTGGACTAGGATACCAGTAGAGGACCTAGCTTTTTGGACCTGCATATTTTGAAGCATCATCTTACAGATTATTTTGTATATCTTGTGCAGATACAAGATAGAAGATTTACGATGATTAACGATATATTTACATTGTTAAATTATGAACTAAACTGATATAATTTAACTTTGTAATTTTATTTATATTTAGCAGTTTCTCATTTATATATCATGTGCAACGTAAACAATCTGATCATTCCGATTATCATTCAAGATATCGCGCCCCGGGAACCTTCCGCCCTACGGGGAAGTCGATCCAACCCGTCGGCTCGTGGTTTGACAACACACATGGATCAAACATTCATCAAGTATAATCATTCAACATATGCAAAATCCATCAAAGTTCATAACTTTATAGCTGAATACAAAGCATATAACATCCATAATCATAAATCAAGTCCAAACATCATCAAGATCACAACTTTATCATCCCAAACCTAAGTATAATCCAAGATTTAGCAAACCAACATGATAACAGTACCATAACAGATCTGATAAAAGTTTAGATATGTGAAAAACTACTGATTTAAACTAGAACATGAAAAGATATAGAAAAATACTCAAACAAGCTTCCTTCTTCACTCCAACTAGCCCTAATCAAGCCAAATCATCCATGGTTAAGCTCCAGCAGCTCCAAGGCTTGATTAGGGTTCCAAAATCGCAGAAGAAGACCCTCAAATCGGCCTGGAAACGTCCCATTTATAGAAGGCATGAAAATAGGGTTTTAGGCTGAAAAATGATCTGGGGCGCACCGCCTAAAGGGGCTGCGTGTGGCTAGGCGTACGCGCGAGACAAAAGAGTCGGGCGGCTGAGCCTGGCAGGCGCATCGCCTGCGGCTGGTCGTCCTGACTAGTCGATGCGCGAGGATTCAATGGGATCAGAGAATGTTCCCAGGCGCATCGCCTGGGACCAAGCATTGCCCTGGGGCGTACCGCCTAGGGCTAAATTCTTCGTTTTATTCGCTCGATCAACCGCACTCGATTCCGATGCCCGTTTGCCCTCGTTTCCGCTCCTCCGGGACACATTCCTGCACAAAAACACTAAAATGTAAAAAGGAAATAAAAACGACTCAAATTATCTACAAAACTGACGAAAACGGACTCAAATATTCACAAAAACGGATGTGTTAAACTAACATATCAAAAATACCCACACTTAAACCTTTTTCCTCCTCGAAAAAGCTTACAAAATGGAATCATAGATCAGGGACTTGGTTTTATTTGCAAAAGATTTAACGATCCTAAATCCTTGTGTATTACTCGCGATTGTTGGTATACTGGTCCAATCTATACCCAAACACCAATTTCAAGTTCCCTAATCATGCTTATTTAAATTCAAATTCAATCATTCATCTTATGTATCCCTTCCCTTGGTCAAAACGAGTTATCCTAATCCCAGGCATAGGTTTAAATCTAATGACTTAAACCCACCTCTGTATGCAAACTACCTAGAAATAATTAAAATTTAACCTAATGATGAAGATGGATGAAGGTGTGACCATTTTGCCTTTTTATTCTCTCAATTTCTTTTATTTTTACCGAACTTGAGCGTATTACAACACTGTTTCACTCAGTTGCGAGTCGGGGTATAACAACTGCTTTTTAGCTCTTATTCTCTCTTTCTTTTATTTGCACATGCTTAACCCACTTAGTGGCTTGTGGAATTTCTTTTATTTAGCGGGCACCATAAACCTCGGATTTATTTTCATAAAAAGAGAACATATGTGCCAGGTTTAAATTTTAAAAATTCTAGGTTGTTAGTTTACAGAGGTTTCTTTATTCACTATTACCTAGTTTCAGATTTTCCGAATTTTCCATGTCTTAAACCCACAAGAATCCTGAATTTAGGTTTTATTCTGTCAATCCTAAGGAACTTTCTATCGGCTGGGCCTACCAACAAATCCCAAATCAATACACAAGTTAGCCTCTAAAAACCTAAGCCCTAATCATAGTCCGATCATCTTCCATTTATAAAATGCAAGCCAAAACAAGGACATTTTTCAAGACTCTAGCTATATACATCCTAAAACTCTAGACACAATCAGACTATGCAAAATAAAATAATATTTACAGAAAAAGAAACAAAAGGTAAAAAGTGGAAAAGACTTAGCTGATCACGCAGAATTAGCATGCATGAGTCTGATCCAAAAAGAAGTCAATCAACAGCTGGCTGTTTGCAAATGAAATAGCCTAAGTAGTCGCCACCCGAATGTAATTGAGTACGAGCGGTTAGAACTAGACTGCATTTAAGATCTTATACAACCCAACTAGATTAACTGAAAAAAAAAATAAAAAGGCTCAAGAACTGACTTGATTAATATTTACAATGACTCAATTGAAAGAAAAAAAATATTTTTGTGAAATTTTTCAGTTTTTAATTTTTTTTTGTATTTTTAACTTAAAAATATTTACAAATTGAATTATTTATTTACATGTTCTAATTTATTAACAAAAATTTCAAAAAGTTTATTCAAAATTTTACAAAATTTTATTAAAATTTAACTTAATATATACAATGATTTGATTTTACAAAAATTAAAAACCAAAAGGCGCCGGCCTGACATACCCACACTTAGAACAACACATTGTCCTCAATGTGGACTTAGAACTGACAATTAAAAATGAAAACTAGAATTACAATAAGGTTAGCGACGAACTCCCTGATATTATGTCACACCCCCTGCGCCGCGTGCGGAATCCACGGCGCGGTGACATATGAATAGTTGAATCATGCACAAGTATTGATTAAGAACAACCACAACGGATTACTAAGTTTCATAATGTTTAGACAGTTGTTTAGTTACAGACAATCTATCTACCAAAAGAATGACAACTACAGACCCAAAATATAGTTTACAAAATAAGACTTCAAACAAGACAATTAAACATTCAGGATTTTAGTGTGTTTCTAAATCCATCCTAGCATGTTTCTTCATCTTGTTCTATCTTAAGCGGTCTTCTTAGTTGTCCTTAAAATGTCTTACACTTGATTACCTGAAACATGTGAAAAGTAACTGTCAACTACATAAGTAGTTGGTGAGAACAATAGGTTTAACAATTTGTAAACAATGAATTTGCATTGTAAGGCATAAGTTTAAAGCAATAAATGAATTACATGGATGAGCTGCAACCCAAACTAACATCAAGTATGTAAAATGAGTGTAAACAGTCCAAAGACTGTTTGCACGAAAACCAACATATAATCAAGTCCCAAACTACGTTTGGAGTCAGAAAATTAGTCAGCAACATTGATAAAACCATACGTAACCGAAATCTGCAGTTAGCTTTTAAAACAAATTTAAAAGCTAACTCCAGAAATTGGTCTGCCCAAATGTGTCCGCTTTCCCTTGTTGTGATCACCCAGTACTAACGCTAATTAATATGAAACTTGATGTGTTTATAAGTTTGTTCACAACAGTGGACACCATGCTTTTGAACCTTGCTTTAAAACCAAAGATTTAATGCCTTATTTGATAACATGATTTGAAAACCTTGTTTCAAATACCATGAGTTGAATCCTTTGTTTGAACACCATGAAATGAATCCTTTGTTTGAACACCATGAAATGAATCCTTTGTTTGAAACCATTGATTGAATACATAGGATAGTGACCTTGTATAGTATCAAGGTTTATATAAAAGATTATTTTCAAAAAAACACGAGTTTATAGTAAAAGAGTTTATATATCCCATTATTTAAAAGTGTTTGACGTTTATAAAACCATTCGAGTAAAACTGATATAAAATAGTTCAAGGAAGCTTTATAAAACCTTTTAGTAGAAAATGTTTAACATTTGATAAAAACCCTTCAAAACAGTTGATGAATCCTTTGAAATTTGTACAGTGAACCTGTAATGTTTGTAACATAGCATACACCTTGTATAGTGAAATACGATTGTAAATAGAGTGTTTGATCACGTGTTCCACCCCAAAACAGTTGTAAAACAGTAAAAGAGGGGCTAATGTTCTCACTTGTCTGCAGTAGACTCTGAACTATAACAAATAGCAAGTAGCAAACATGACTTCTAATTGGTTCCTATATCATTGTATCATACATAAGATATAAGATTTATAATTGTATAGACTTTGATTCGTTGATTGACTTGTGTTAACTTGAACTTGATTAACTCTTGATTACTTGATCTCATGATTAAGAATGTTGTGTGAACTTGAAAGTCATGATTATGTTACTTGATTGATAATTGTTCAATGTACAAGAAGTGTCATGATCTTTTATGCACAACTTGTGCACATAAAATAACAAGTGTTGATGAGTTTTGATATCCAATGTTTAAACATGTGATTTAAAGATATGTTATAATGTTTTAGCCCCTTATGATTATGACTTGATCATGAAATTAGGTTAGGTTAGACTTAACCCAATCATGATCACTTCATAGTTAATGAGTAAAAAGGCCAAGATTCAACTTCAAGTTGGGCTCGTTCTAGGATATGTGTTCAAGTTATGGGACTTAGCCAATTGGGATATGGTGTTGGCCAACAATGGGTATATGTCCATGTAATGGGCCAAAGGAGTATATTGGGCCAATTAGGATCATAATGAATCGAAAGAGATTGGATTGGGCCTAAAAGAATTGAGTTGGGCCAACCAATGTATATGTGGGCCATGTAATGTTCCAAGACAACATTGGACTAATTAAGGATCAAAATGGGCCGACCTAACTTCCTTGGGCTTGGTTTAACCTATGGGGCCGATTACTAGTGGAGTTGGGCCACATGAAATTGAATTGGGCCGCAGGGATCATAAGCTGCCAACTTAGGCAGCGAACCTTCTATGGTTCTAGCCTAAGGTTCGCCAAGGACTGGTCCAAGGAAGATGTGATAAGGTTTGGTGGCTAATGCATAGGGTTCGGTTGCATGAAGGTTCGTGGGGTGATGATGGTTCGTGAACAGATAAAGGTTCGGCCTGAGCTTCCCATAAGGTTCGGCCTGATGTTCACAGAACCAGGGTTCGCCTGGTGGTTCGCTGAAGTTCATTGGTTCGCTGCATGCATGTAAGGGTTCGGTCATAAGGTTCGGCCACATGGAGCTTCGTCTAGGGTTCGTCGCATGCATGAGGGTTCGCTGGGTCGAGTATGGTTCGTCTGTGATGATGTTGATGAAGGTTCGTTGAAATGTAAGGTTCGTGAGGACCCCTAGGGTTCGGCTAGTCTTGCAACGAACCATGTAGATTGGTTAAGGTTCGCCACATACAAATGGTTCGGCCATGAAACCCTAGTAGGTTCGGCTCATTGTTGTTGTCGTTGAGCACGTCCCGAACCTGTCATCATCACCATCATTTAACTCTGTTTCTTTGATCCAACCATTCCCATGCATTCGAACACTTATAACCTAGTCTTCGGAGATTGTTAGTTCGACTAGAATGGTCTAAAATCGATTGTAACCAGATTCGAACAACACACAAACAAAAACCCTATTTTCGTGAACATTCAAGCATCAATACCTCGACTTTGGCTGGCTAAAACTTCAGATCACTTGTACTTTCGTGTAGGGAATGTCGAGAGCTTCGCGTGGGCGCCAAGAACACCGAAATCCGTTGAGAAACGAGCGAGTTACGAGCGTTTAAAGTTCAGTTTTTAGAGAGAGAGAGGGTTGGACGAATTTCTAGTGAGAGAAAGGGTTGTTGGTGAATTAAATGAGAAAAATGACCATCTTCATGGCTTTTATAGTCCGGGTGGTATTCGGGTTCGTTCCGGTCGCTCGGTTCGCATTTCCGTCGCGTAACGCGTATTTTACGCGATTTTAAATAAGGATTATTATTCTCATCATTTTGATGAGTTTCAAAATTGTAAAAAAATTTAAAATAATATATATTTAATTATTTTTACTCTTCGTGTTTTGACAGATCGTTAAACAGATACAATTATGTGTTTACCCGCAATCGCGTACGTTTTTCGATCGTAATAAATGTTCAAAGCAGTTTAATCATAATTATAAGTTCAACATTCATATCATTATGGATCGTCACCCATAACTATACTCAGTCTCACTTACATATTACGACTTTTGTTTAATTAATTGTCATAATATTCGTCTCAACACTACGCACTAACACTATCCCATTACACCGAACGCAGTATATGTATAAGGCATACCCCAGGTTCCAGCTACCTGCCGTACCTGAAGCCGTCCCACCACTGTTTCGATATAATACGATACCGTTCTTGCCTAGTGAACTCGACTGTAAATAAATAATACATACTTGTTCCTAAATAATAAAGATCCTAACACACAAGCACATTATGAACACATGAATCACATTGACCGACTTGATATGAAAACACATTTGTTCTAACAATGTTTACAACTACCATGACTAAATGTACAGATGTTACATATTATGTAGATGTGTCGTGAGTAGAGTCGCGCGCCTCTAAATATACAATCACAACTCATAGACAATTTTTAATATAATAAACGATCTAATTACAATTTGTACAAACAACATTATATACAAATACAACCAATGATATACAGTTTTAAATAAGCATACAACAACCACAAATATTACAAACACTGTTAATACAATTATTCAAATAATTATAAACAACCAACACATGACATTAATATTTACAACCATAATAATAATACAAATATAAATATAGGCACAACAACACAAAATAAAATAACAAAGATTCAAACATGCGAAAATAAAATATACTACATAATCTGTCTGAATACATACAACTGAAAAGAAGAAATACATCAACTAAACTACATACAAACTATCACTCCTCTTCACCTCCGTCCTCGGGCTCTATGTTAGTCTCCGTGTCGCCCTCGGGGTCGGATGGGATGTGGGGGTCGGGCATCTGAGGAGGCATCTCACAACTGATGAAGTCCGCTATACGCCTGATCATCTCCTCCATGACGTCCATCCTCTGAATAACATATCGGAGGGTGAGTCGAGGAGGAGCAGGCGGCCATGGTGGGTCGTCGTGAGGTGGCCGCTCCCCTCGGTGCAAAATATGGTGCGTCGATGCCGGAGGAACGACTGGAGCGTGCTCTGGGGCCGTCAACAGAGGCATCCAGCTGGGTGGTGTGTCGAAGGTCACCATCCCTGCTGTCTGCATGTCGTAAAGCGTATATGGCGAGTTCTACGAACCGAGTGTGACGTGCTCCCTAGGATAGGTGAGGAACACTCGGAGACTGTGCGCCAGATGGCCAATGTACGGCCCCATGTCCAGGCGCGCCATGTGGCCTCCCTGGTGAGGCCTCGCTAATGATGTAAGAAGAATGGTAGCGAGGTTCGCCGGGTGGCGACCATGTAAGCAATATAAACAAAAAAGGTCAAAATAGCTAAGCTTGTCCTTGCCAGATTGGCGAGGGATCAAGGTGCACGCCAGGATCCTGTGAAGGTATCTAAGGAATGGGTCATGGATCTGGGTGCCCAGCCTACGATCTGTGTTTGACTGAGTGGAGATAGTCCTCTAGTAAGCCTGTAAATCATCCTCAATGATGTACCCGGGCCTAGCGCCCCGAGTACAACCTCTGAGGAGATCTTCAAAGTCAGGAGCCGCCACCTGCTCCTGTGTGTAAAGCCCGAAGGCTACTGCAAACTGGGCGACACTCATAGTATGAGTCTGTCGCCCCAGAGCAAAAGACACAGTTCCTGGGTACGTGAGCGAGCGTGTGTCGTACTGAAGTGTGGACAGGAACTCCACTGTCAGCTCGTCATACTCCAGCCAGTTGCAACGTAGCAAGGGGGCCCACTGTGGGGTCATGATTGCGTCGAACTCGTCTACGCGACCCAGCTGCTGCAATACGTCTCTGTCGTAGCCGTGGTGCTGTATCGTCTCTAAACCGACGAGCGTCTCCATGTGTGTATGCTCCATGGTGCCTGGTGCAAACTATATAAAGGTGTGCTCAGCTCTACGGCGTAGATTATGCGGCGGGGGAGATGCATCAAGTGGCGGGATGACAATGGGGACGGAGTAACGTATCTCTCTCTGTCGTGGCTGCTGCTGTGCGGAGTCGGTGTGCCTGGCCCGCTTGGCCCTCGACGCGGATGCCTCTACCATCTCTGTGATAATATACAACATGTTACAAACTATCTAAAACCTAAATCCTAATTTATTATTGATTTTATTTTGAAAAATGTTTATTTATATACAAATTTGTTTGTCATGTTATGTATTTACAATTTGTGTTGTTTAAGTTATTTATTGTTGTTATACATATGTACAAAGAGTTATACTTTATATACAAACTTTTATTTTAGTATACAGTTTATTTAATAATTTACAAAAATTATACATACAAATTTTACATACATACATTATTATTACTTATACATATACTTAATTTACAAAACATACACATTTACATTAGTATGAACATACAAAATAATATACAATTATTTTTATTATTTACTAAACTTATTTATTTGACAAGAATTAGTTTATGTTACAATATATTTATACATATATATATATATATATTTATGTTATATCATTATTATTGTTAGTTTACATATACTTATACGTTATTTATATACAAAAGTAATATTATTTTATATTTATTTTATATTACATTATTTTTATTATTGTACATAAACTTATTTATTTTACAAATATATTTATTTTGTTACAAAATATATATATTTCATTTATTGATTTATTGTTGTTATTATTATATATATATATATATATTTTATTTATATATAATTTTCTTATTTTTTAGTTTTGGTGTAATTTATTTTATTTATTATTTATTTGTGTCTGAACTGAAAAGAGAAAAAGAAACAGAAAATAAAATAATAAAAATAAAATAAAAAAAATTTGAAAAGGGGGGTTTGGCATCGAAAAATTTGAAAAGGGGGGTTTGGCATCGGAGGCTTTCTCGGACGATTTTCCATCCATAAACAACCTCAAATCAACATTATTCAATAACCAAAGCAGAATCTAACCTATAATCTGAAATTGGAAAAGAAAATCAAAGAAAAAGAAAAAGGGGTACCGGATGTGTGCGGAGGTGATGGTGGTCTTGACTGAAGAAGGCGACAGATGATGGTGGTAGTGATGGCGCTCGAAGTAGATGCACAGTGGAAATAGCGGCGGTGGTGGATTGGTGCTTGTGGCGGCGACTGCTTGATGGGTGTGAAGATCTGTGCTCATGACTATGGAAGGAGGTGGCAGAGAAAGACAGCGGCAGCGACTGGTGGAATGGTGGTGGCGGCGTTCTGGAGTGGTGCTGAACCGGAGATGATGATGTTGATGGTGACCGGAGCGGTTACCGGCGATGAAGGTCGACGACCAGAGAGGATGGTGATGCGAAAAGAAAGAAACGGCGGAGGTGGTGTATCAGGCGAAGGTGATTTGGGTTTTAGGCGCAGATGGTGGTGGTGAAAAGTGATGGTGACCGGTGGTGATTTGGTTTTATTTATTTATTTTTTCGAATTCTCAAAGCTCGCGCGCATCGCCAGACACCAAGAAATGGTCTAAGGCGTTACGCCTGCCGCCCAACGGTCCCGTCCTTGAAATTCCATCCGCGCGCATCGCCTCTTCTCAGGTGCTGGAGGCAGGCGTTGCGCCTAAGGCTAATTTTAATGTTTTTTCAGTTTTTTTTGTTTGTTTATATATACGCGCTAACTAAATAATAAAAGAAATCCTAAAATTTAAAAACAAATTAATTTTAATTCTAAATTAATTTCTAAAACTACGAAAAATAAAAATTAAGCTAATAATAAAAATTTAAGATCTAAAGATTTCCTAATAAAAGAAATATAAAATAAAAATTTAGCCTACTACATTTAAACTAAACTAAATTATAAAATGGTTAATTAAAATCCTAACAAATCAAAATCAAAATAGACGATTAAATTGAACTAAATTACTAAACACAACTAAAATCAAAATCATCATAGAATTAAAGCAAATAAACCCTAACAAAATTAAAAACTAAAATTAACCTAAAAGAAACAAAGGAAAATCGAGTTAAGTAACTAGTGACGTATAATGTAATCGAATTATAAGCAATGAGTTTTAATCAACTGTCCGAAATGGTAGTATCGAACGTACGTGATTTCATACCCATACTAAAATCCAAACAGTCGTGTAAACACATATACATCACCAATTACTTGAAATTCGATATACTTAACCTAAAGCTATGTACGCTATATACAAGTTGGGCCTAGGCCTGAATCCCTAACCAGCTCGGGATTTGAGGAGAACAACCTCCTCGTCAGATGGAATTGGGCCTCCAATATAGGGATTCAACCGGTGTCCATTGACCTTCCACGTGTGGTCACCCGATTCCAACTCCACCGCACCATGCGGGAGTACCTCACAAACCACAAACGGGCCACTCCATCTAGACTTTAGCTTTCCTGGGAACAACCTCAGTCTCGAGTCATATACCAATACTCGATCGCCCTTCGCGAACTCCTTCACGCTCTTCAATCGCCTGTCGTGCAGCGCCTTCGTGCGCTCCTTATAACTCCACGACCGAGTGTACGCCTCGTCGTGCAGCTCATCCAACTCGTGCATCTGGAGGAACCGGTGCTTGGCGGCCTGTGACAAGTCCAAATTCACAGCTTTCAGATCCCAAAAGGCTTTATGCTCAAGCTCTACCAGTAGATGACAGGCTTTACCATAGACCATGCGATAGGGAGTCGTCCCAATCGGATTCTTAAACGCGGTCCTATAAGCCCACAAGGCGTCATCTAGTTTGTTGGCCCAATCTTTCCTAGTGTGGCTGACGGTCCTCTCCAGAATCCTCTTAACTCCCCGATTCGCTTTTTCCACCTGACCGCTGGTCTGCGGGTGATATGCGGTCGACAGTAGGTGGGTGACCCAGTACTTGGCTAGCACTTTGTCCATCTGGGCATTACAGAAGTGCGTGCCACGGTCACTGATCAACGCTCCTCGGGGTCCCAAACCTACAAAACAAGTGCTTGAGAAATCTCACCACTACTCGCGCGTCATTAGTGGGGAGCGCCTGTGCCTCCACCCACTAAGAAACGTAGTTAATTGCGACGAGTATGTACATGTTCCCTCGAGAAGCAGGGAAAGGTCCCATGAAATCAATGCCCCAGACATCAAAAATCTCAACAACCTGAATCAGATGCTGGGGCATCTCATTCCTAGATGAGATGTTTCATGTCCTCTGACAGGAATCGCACTTCCTAACCAACTCATGAGCATCTTTAAAAATGGTGGGCAAATAAAAACCGGAATCGAATACCTTCTTCGCTGTGGAAGAAGGTCCGTGACGCCCACCGGTAAGCCCAGCATGACAGTGCCTAAGGATCTCTAATCCTTCCTCTCTGCCCACACACCTTCTCAACACCTGATTAGCACACACACGGAAAAGGTAAGGCGCATCCCAAATATAATGCCTCATGTCGGCAAAGAATTTCTTGCGCTGCTGGGATGTCAAACCCTTAAGAAGGAAACCGTTGGCCAAATAATTGGCAATGTCTGAAAACCACGGTAATCCCTCATCCAGCCTATCCGTGCGGCAGATCTCATCTATCCCCACGCTCATCACCGTCTCCTGGGGAAACCTATCCCTCATCGCTCCCTTGCAAATGAACTTCCTCTCCGGATCCTCAAGTCACGACAAATGGTCGGCGGCTACGTTCTCTGCTCCCTTCTTGTCCTTGATTTCGATGTCAAACTCAGACAGACGGAGGATCCACCTGATCTGTCTTGGCTTTGCGTCCTTTTTAGCAAAAAGGTAACGTAGAGCCGCATGGTCAGTATAGACAACAGTCTTAGAGAGGACGAGATAAGACCTAAATTTATCAAATGCGTAGACTACCGCCAACAACTCCTTCTCGGTAGTCGTATAATTCTCCTGGGCGGCATCTAAGGTCTTACTCGCATAGTAAATAGGGTGGAAATGCTTATCCACCCTCTGCCCAAGGACAGCCCCAATCGCAAAATCACTCGTGTCGCACATGAGCTCAAACGGCTGGCTCCAGTCGGGGGCTATCAGAATCGGGGCACTAACCAGCCTCTCCTTCAGATACTCGAAGGCTCTCAGACAATCATCTTCAAACACAAACTCCACATCCTTCTGAAGCAAACGAGTGATAGGTGGGGTGATCTTGGAAAAATCCTTAATGAAGCGTGTGTAGAATCCCGTATGACCTAAAAAGCTTCGCACAACTTTAACACTCGTGTGAGGGGGAAGCTTGCTGATCGTCTCAATATTTGCTTTATCGACCTAGATGCCGTCACGGGATATCTTGTGGCCAAGAAGAATCCCCTCGGTGACCATGAAGTGGCATTTCTCCCAGTTAAGCATCAGATTCGTCTCCACGCATCTCCTGAGCATCTTCTCCAGATTGGTCAAACATTGATCGAACGAGCTCCCAAACACAGAAAAATCATCCATAAACACACTTCCATAGAAGTCTCAATCATGTCCTGGAAGATGGCTACCATACATCTCTGAAAAGTGGCTGGAGCGTTACATAACCCGAACGACATATGACGATAAGTAAAAGTACCGTACGGGCATGTAAAAGTGGTTTTTTTCCTGATGCTCCGGTGCAATCGGGATCTGGAAATTGCCAGAGAAACCATCAAGGAAATAGTAAAAGTGTTGTCCCGACAAATGCTCCAGCATCTGGTCGATAAACGGGAGTGGGAAATGGTCCTTCCGGGTGGCGTCATTCAACTTCCGATAATCTATGCACACCCTCCATCCGGTGACTTTACAGGTGGGAACTATCTCCTTCTTTTTGTTCACCACCACAGTCATACCGCCTTTCTTAGGGACCACATGTACTTGGCTCACCCACGAAGAATCTGAAATGGGGTAAATGATCCCCGCATCTAACAATCTCAGGACTTCCTTCTTCACCACTTCACCCATGTTAGGGTTAAGTCTTCGTTGTGGCTGAACCACCGGCTTGTAATCCTCCTCAAGCAGTATGAGATGCGTATAGAAAGAAGAGTAATACCCTTAATGTCCATCAGCTTCCATGCTATCACCTGCTTGTGCTCCCTCGGCACAGCAATAAGTCTACTCTTCTCTACATATGTCAGAGCTGCTGAAATAATGACAGGTAGATCAGAGTCCCCATTAAGGAATGCATACCCAAGGTGAGGAGACAACTCCTTTAGCTCTAATGATGGGGGAGCCTCAACAGATGGCTTTTCAGCCAGCTCAGAACTCTCAACCTCAAAAACCATGGGGTACACAGGACGCTCCAATGCTAAACTGCTCGGAATGTAATCAAGGTAAGCCTCAACAGTAGCAGCATGGACCTCAACTCCCACATCCTCAACTCTCTCATCACTGTCACCCAAGTCCTGATCTCCCAAAAGATCTACTCCACTAATATAGTCTAGGCAACTATCCATGGTAGAGAAAAATGCATCAAGAAAGTAGACCTGATCGTCCTGACCACTGGAGTTCTTCATGGACTTCACCACATCAAAGGAGACGGTGTCCTCTCCAACATGCAATGAGATCTTCCCCTCATAAACATCAATCATCGCCTTCGCCGTGCGAAGGAAGGGTCGTCCCATAATGAGGGGAACTCGGTCATCGGTCTGCATGTCAAGTATAACAAAATCTACAGGGAAGACAAACTTGTCCACCTTCACCAGGACATTCTCAACAATCCCCCTAGGATACTTGAATGACCGATCAGCCAATGCCAGACTCATGCGTGTAGGTGCCGGCTCTCCCAGATCTAGCTGCTTATAAATGGAGTATGGCATCAAATTGATGCCAGCACCTAGAAGCCAATGCATGGTTCACAAAATAACCGCCAAACAACAGGAAATAGTGAAGATCCCTGGATCCTCGAGCTTTTCTGGCAGTTTATTCTGAACCAACGCCGAGCACCTAGCTCCTAAAGTAACGGTAGAGAGTGTCTCCAATTTCTTCTTGTTAGACAGAGGTCTTTCAAGAATTTAGCATATTTCGGCATATGCTGGAGGGCCTCAACAAATGGGAGATTGATCTTTAGCTGCTTAAACATCTCCAAAAAATGTCCGTACTCCTAATCACGCTTCATCTGCAGTGCGCGTGCAGGGTATGGAAGCTTAGTCAAATCAATCTCAGGCTCCTCAGCAACTCTCTTACCCTTCTTCTTCTCCTCTAACTTCTCCATCTTCAACCTCTCAACTTAAGACTCGCTGCTCGGTGTGGTACTTGCTGGGTCTAGCCTCAATGGTACCCCTACAGGAGTCTCCATCTCAATCTCCTCATCCATCGGCTCATCATCATCAGGAATGACCGGTGGTGGCAGCTCTACATCTCCTCCTCGACCACTTCGTGTGGTCACTGCCTTCACATGACCCCTCGCGTTAGGATCAGTGTTTTTCCTAAACGACCTTCCAGGTCTCTCATCAAATCTCTTCGCCAAGTCTCCCACCGACCGCTGCAGATCCAAAAATCA
This sequence comes from Mikania micrantha, assembly GCA_009363875.1. Classification (NCBI taxonomy): domain Eukaryota; kingdom Viridiplantae; phylum Streptophyta; class Magnoliopsida; order Asterales; family Asteraceae; genus Mikania; species Mikania micrantha. The sequence continues at coordinate 6,533 of SZYD01002383.1, read as the reverse complement.
AGCCTGCTGATTCCTTAATAGCGTGTCATGCTCCTCGATCTTCTGGTCACGTAGCTTGTCTTTATCCATGATCTGCTGAAGCATCTTCATCTGCTGCGCCATCATGTCCTCCAGCTTCGTGTCTTGATCTCTACTGCCTGAGCTCTTGGGCGCGTCTCTCTCGGTGATCGGGATCTGGCGCGTCGGTGGCTTCTCGTAGGAGTTGATGTGGTTTCCCCGCCAGTTCGATGCTGCTGCTGATGCTGTCCCTAATTCTGGCCTCGCTAATGCGAATTCTGGTTCCAATTAGGGTTGGGATTGAAGGACCTGTTCCATCCAGAATTGATGGCCTTAACCTGTGCCTAATCGGTAATCGGGCACTCAGCAGTACTATGTCCACCTCGACATATCTCGCATTGAGCAGCTGTCATCTTCAACTCTTTATATCCTTAGCTAGTGCTTCTAAGGCTGCAGCAGTGCTCGTGTCGGGTGTGACATGGTGCATCCCTCAAGTCAGGATAGGCGGTGCAACAATGGGCTTAACAGCCGGTGCAACTCTCTCACATAAGACGGGTCCTCATACTCCGCTAAGGCGAAATGGTCAAACATAGCCGCGCACTCTTCGGGCTCCTTCTTATCCATGATGTGCCGCCCAGCAGCTGTATTAAACCTCCTCTTCGTCTCCAAGGTCAGTCCGTTGTAGAACTTGTCAACTAAGGCCCAATCGGACAGGCCATATTGGGGGCATGTGCTCAGAAGGGAGTTAAACCTCTCCCACGCCAAGTAATATGTCTCATCATCATCCATCCGGAACGAATGGATCTAATCTCTCAGTCTAGCAGATTTAGAAGGAGGATAATACTTCTTCAGAAACTTGGTGTGAAGATTGGCCCAAGTGGTGATCGAGTCCCTGGGAAGAAGATTCAACCAGGTCGTGGCTCGGCCCGCGAGTGTGAATGGGAACAAACGAAGGTAGACGGCCTCCTCTGAAATGCCATTGATGCGGAAAGTGTCGCAGATACGCACAAAGAGAGAAAGATGGCCGGGGGCGTCATCGTCGTCAAGGCCTTGAAACTGCATCGAGTTTGTGATCGTAGACAAGACGTGTGGAGGGATCTGCCAGTTGTTGTTGTTGACTCCCGGGCGCGTGATGGCAGATCGGGCTCCAACAACTCCATGACTGGCTAGCTCATGAACAGTCCGCGTCGATGGCGGAGGTGGTGGTGGCATCATAACAACAGTAGGGCCAAGAAAACTAACCTGCTAACGGGCTCGCAAAATCTGCTCTGGTGAAGTAAGCTCGAACTCCTGCGCTCCCGGCGAACGGGTGTGGGGCATACAACTACCGACACCCTAATCAAACAAGCAAGTAAGACTCACATATGCACAAAGAAAATCCTAATATAAGGCACAAATAACAATTTACAAGTAAAGGCACAAAGAATAAAACTAAACCTAAAAAGGAAAATTAAGCTAAAGGGGAGGAAATAAGAAAATAAGCAAGTAAATGCCAACATTTAAGTAATCTTTACTATTGACTAGTGTCCTCGGCAACGGCGCCAAAAACTTGATGTAAGCGGTCAGTATACTAAAACAAGACTAAATTAAAGCTATATAACCTAAGCTAAAGACACAATAACTAATCCTAGACCTATACTTAACCTAAACACCTAGTATAATCGGAAATCCTAAACTAGACCGCTACTAAGGCAGGTGTACCTATCGGTGACAGAATAGCTGGCGGAAGTCCGGATATCGAACCAATGGACAACAGTATAAAAAACTAACCTAGAATGTGGAAAAAATAAAGTAAAAGAGAGGGGGGGTTTGGTGCAACTCTGACAATCCAATCAGACTGAGATTGTCTAAACAACTAAACTACTAACTAAACTCTCAAACAGCAACTAAAACAGGAACTGTAAATGAAATCTAACTGCAGTGAGGAAAACTGTTATACCTAGGCTGGGAATCAAAAGTGTGACAAGTGCTACTTGGACTGACTTATGAAGAATGAAGACTAGGATCTTAAGAAACAGACTAAGGATAACCTAATGGGACCCATATTAGATACCAGGCAAATCCAATGGATATCCTAAGACTTTAACGTATGCACTAGTCTACCGGGTCACCTTCCGGATTTTCCCGATATGCAATTGCACTCCAACGGGTGAATCACCTCCCGGATTTCTCCACCCGTTTGTATCCTAAGACACTAGAGAGCTATAAAGGTGACAACTTGGACATGGATTGACACTAACACTAAGTAGATCTAAGACAACGCCCTCCCGGGTCGTTTAAGTCAAATATCCCAAGTGAAAGAGACCAACCATCTAACCTATCACCTCCCAGATTTCTAGGTTAGGTCACACATGTAAATAACACCACTTAATGAAGTTAATCCTATGGAATGTGATCAACAACCCATAAACTAACCTAAAACACAAACTAATAGGCCTAACATGCATCTATGTGTGGAAAGACCTTCCTAGACACACATGGATCAAACATTCATCAAGTATAATTATTCAATATATGAAAAAACCATCAAAGTTCATAAGTTTATAGCTAAAGACAAAGCATATAACACCCATAATCATAAATCAAGTCCAAACATCATCAAGATCACAACTTTATCATCCCAAACCTAAGTATAATCCAAGATTTAGCCAACCAACATGATAACAGTATCAAAACAGATCTGATAAAAGTATAGATACATGAAAAACTACTGATTTAAACTAGAACATGAAAAGATAAAGAAAAATACTCAAACAAGCTTCCTTCTTCACTCCAACAAGCCCTAATCAAGCCAAATCATCCATGGTTAAGCTCCAGCAGCTCCAAGGCTTGATTAGGGTTCTAAAATCGCAGAAGACCCCTCAAATCGGCATGGAAGGGTCCCATTTATAAAAGGCATGAAATTAGAGTTTTAGCTGAAAAATGATCTGGGGCGCACCGCCTAGCGGGGCTGCGTGTGGCTAGGCGGTGCGCACGAGACAAAAGAGTCGGGCGGCTGAGCCTGGCAGGCGCATCGCCTGCGACTGGTCATCCTGACTAGTCGATGCGTGAGTATTCAATGGGATCAGAGAATGTTCCCAGGCGCATTGCCTGGACCAAACATTGGCCTGGGGCGTACCGCCTAGGGCTAAATTCTTTTTTTTCTTCGCTCGATCAACCGCACTCGATTCCGATGCCCGTTTGCCCTCGTTTCCGCTCCTCCGGGACACGTTCCTGCACAAAAACACTAAAATGTAAAAAGGAATAAAACGACTCAAATTATCTACAAACTGACTAAAACGGACTCAAATATTCACAAAAACGGATGTGTTAAACTAACACATCAGTTAGCCTTACAACTTCATCTTCCTAACAATCAGATCGTTAGATTCAGTGATAATGATATAATGTCTGAGATTGTTGATAGGGAAAAAGATAATAGAACCATGTTAAAAATGATTTTTTGAAAGAAACAGAGTAGTCGAATCATCAAGACAGTATTTGTATAAAGATTTTCCCAAACACTACACTTGGAATGGAAGCACCCGCCGTTGGAATCCCCGTTTACATAAAGCACAGAGGGGTCGTATTGTTTCAGCTATTCCAGCTGAAGGAGAAAGGTACTACTTACGCGTACTTTTGTCAAATGTTAAAGGTCCTACTTCTTTTGATGATATTTGCGCAATTAACGGTGTCAGGCACACCACATTTCGGAAAGCAGCTCATGAGCTAGGCTTAATAGAAAGCGATGAAAGTTTATCACAGTGTCTCACAGAAGCCTCTCTATTTCAGTTGCCGAATGCCTTAAGAAGGTTATTCGCGACCATCATGATTTTTTGCGAACCAGGAGATGTTCGAAAGTTATGGAACGACCACTTTGATTCACTATCAGAAGATCATCGGTTACATTGTCAAAGTGTCGAACGAGTTCGGAATATGGTTCTTACTGATATTCAGCTCTTTCTAAGATCTATGGGTAAAAATATCCATGATTTTGATCTGCCAAACATAACTCAGATGTTAAGCTACAACAAGTAACTCATCGTGAGGTACAAGAAGAGTACGAGATAGTTGTGGATGCTGAACACTTATATGCCAAAGATTTGCTTAATTCTATCTAAAGAACATGTTTGATGAAATCATGATGCATGTTGATAATGATTTATCATGTGTGTTTTTTATAGATGGTCCAGGTGGAACGGGGAAAAACAGTTTTGTACAAAGCTTTGCTTGCCGAAGTTCGTTCACGTGGTCTTATTGCACTTGCCACAGCTTCATCAGGTGCTGTCACACCCCCGAGCCGGCAGCCTGGATCGACTTTCCTGTCGAGCGGAAGGTTCTCGGGGCGCGATATCGTGTGATAATCGGAATGATCATATTGTTTACATGGCAAATGGTATGTAAATGAGAAATGCTAAATGACATAGACATTACCACAACCCAACCAGGGGCTTGACTAACGATTGATTCAAAACACAAAGTAGCGGAAGACAAAATAAATAATTTACAATTCAACGAAAGGTTTAGTCTAATTATCTAATTTGTTTACAACAAATCTAAATACATGATTTAACTGGTGGGAGATTTTCTAGAGTTATTGGGTGTATCCAGGCATCAGCACACTTTATTAATCTTTAAGCCAAGTTCTTCAGTTTTCCATGTAGTGTTCTTATTCAAGCAACCCTGTATCCGAGTCATACCTGTTTCTAATTACCTGAAAGACATGCTAAAATACGTCAACTATAAAGTTGGTGAGCTCATGAATTTTAGTTTACAGACACAATAATAAATAGCATGTGATAATTCAAAAACAATAGAACCAACCCTGTGCTATGCCGAGCATTTGCCTCTTATAATGCTAGCCCGTAACATGACATTTTAATCTACTTCCCATTCTGAGACCCGTTCTTGCCCTCGGTGTAAATGTGTCAAAGCGAATATATGCCACAACGGTTGACATTAACCTCAGTGGGGTTTCAACCTTATTTTATATGGCCACCCTTTCGGGCCACTGTGCGTGGGGGATTCCCCAAGTAGTACTACCCATATACCCACCGGCTCTCCTCCGTAGTAAATGGCTGTAAATTATGTTTAATGTCTAGGGGAACCAATTATATTTGAAACAGACATTCATTATCACATAAATATAAATTTATAAACAGTTTTTGGAGCATGCTTTCAGTATCCCAAAACAGTAAAAAGAAAAGGATCACATGAACTCACCAGGTTGCTTTAACCAGTTCCTTTTGTTCATGTACAAACATGTCATTGTGCCACTATGCATGATTTGCTATGTTCCCAGAGTTATCATCAAAGCAGGTTCCTATTTGTAATCATCTATACATGTATAAGTTGCAGAATTCATACAATATGGTTGTGTTGATTGTGGTTGAGCTCTTTGGGTTATGTGTTTAGAGTTTCTAGTTTAAAGTTTCCTTATATTGGCATGCTTAACGAAGTCTTACCTTATATTTGTATGTCCAAATGTATGCGCAAGTGTTGGTATTATTTGATGTTTAATATAGCTACTAGTATGCTACTTATGTGACTAGTATGTTTAAGGTCTTCTAAGATAATTGAATTTTATTGTGACAAATGATATTATATTTCAAACTTGTTCTCCTTGATTTTGAGTTAGAAGACAATTAATATCCAAATTGTTTTAGTTTATACCAACCTGTCACAACCCAACCAGGGGGCTTGACTAATGATTGATTCAAAACACAAAGTAGCGGAAGATAAAATAAATAATTTACAATTCAACCAAAGGTTTAGTCTAAATATCTAATTTGTTTACAGCAAATATAAAGACTTGATTTAACTAGTGGGAGACTTTCTAGAGTTATTAGGTCTCTCCAAAAAGGTTGTTTACACAATTTTTACCATTTTATGGCTCTCAAATGTCATAAAACATGTAAGTTTTGTATTAAACCAACATGCAACCTAAAAAGCTTTGTTCCTAACTTTATATTTACTCAAAATAATCTGACATAATAGATGGGTAAAGAGTTTCTTAGATTATGATAATAAGAGTTCCATTTTTCATAGTTTTAATTACATGCATGGTCTTTAACATATGCATACGAGGTTTAGGTTCTTACCCTTTGATGGATCTCGATTTGAGGCTGATTTCCAGAGGTTTAGAGGCAGTGATTTGTGAGCAAAAACATATAAGGAAGGGTTAGAATGAGTAGAGATGCAAAAGTGATATTTTTGTGCTTGAAAATCAAGTTTTTACACACGCAACCTTCTTGCATGTATAGTTTTCGACCAGGAATTAATACCCCTGATTTTTGGTTGTAGAAGGGGTGTTTATTTCTTTTTTAAAACCTTCTCTTAGTCACAACTAAGAAGAAGTAGAAGAAAAGCACAGAAGTATGAAGTAAAGTGGGTTTTTGATGCCAAAACCTTGTTTCCTTACATAGAGTTTCAAGGATGATGAAGGGTGATGGTTTATGAGGATGTTATGAACTTAAAATGATCCCACACAAATCTGCCAGACTGATCCTTGCAAACTGTTGTTTGAGCAAAAGCTCAAGAAATCTAAGAATAATGAA
>SZYD01002382.1:0-40470 GCA_009363875.1 Mikania micrantha | reverse complement strand
TTTCTAAAATCATAGAATCCCGATTTAAATTTCTTGACTCGATACTTAATCTTAGAAGTGTATCCCAAAGATCTTTCAAGCTTGATGTAGACTTAATGCTTACTTAAGTTTACTTAAATCCTAAGTATCCTCAAGCCTATAGCACTTAGTCCTCTGGGTAGCTTAGTTATAGTCTAGGTCATTAAGTATTGGGTTTTTCCTAGTTCTCTACAACCTTGGCTCTGATACCACCTGTCACACCCCCTGCGCCGCGTGCGGAATCCACGGCGCGGTGACGATCGATGGTTGAATCATGCACAAGTATTGAATAAGAACAACCACAATGCGTTACTAACTTTCAAAATGTTTAGACCATTGTTTAGTTACAGACATTCTATCTATCTATCAAAAGGATAACTACTACAACCAGACCAAATAAAATAGTTTTTACAAAATAAGACTTCAAACAAGACAATTAAACAATCAGGATTTAGTGTGTTTCTAATCCATCCTAGCTTGTTTCTTCATCTTGTTCTATCTTAACGGTCTCCTTAGTTGTCCCTTAGAATGTCTTAAACCTCAGGAAGGCTCTTGGCCAAAGGGTTCGGCTACCATGCCCTCTCCCGAACCTGTCGCACCAGCTCCTCAACATTGCATCCCCCCAACATCTAGATCATGTGTCGTGTTGCTGCTTTGCCAGAACCTCATTTCGAAGGCATAGGATCAACATCATTTTGGTTCTAAACCGATTGTATGGTAGATTGACAAGAACACAAACCAAAAACCTTAATTTTCGAACAATCTAAACATCAATACCTCGTTTTTGGCCGGTGAAAATCTCAGATCCTCTGTACTTCCGTGTAGGGAATGTTGAGAGCTTCGTGTAGGTTCAAGAATCATCCATTTTCGTGGAAAAATGAAGAAGATATGAAGGTTTTTGTGAGGTTTTCTAGTAAGAGAATGAAAGTGACGAAAATATAGAGAAAGAGAGGGTTTGTGGCTGAAATAAATGAGGGAAAAGCCTTCTTCAAGGCTTTTATACTACGGGTCGTATTCGGGTTCGTTTCGGTTGCTCGGTTTGCGTTTTCGGAACGTAACTCGCATTTTACGCGTTTTAAATAACATAGTTATTATTCTCATCATTTTGATGAGTTTCAAAATTGTAAAAAATGTAAAATAATTTATTTTACTTATTTTTATGTTTCGTTCTTTGACAGACTGTTAAACGACTAAGATTACGTGTATACACGCAATCGCGTACGTTTTTCGATCGTATTATTTATTTTTTGCCGTTTACTTTTAATTAGAAGTTCAACATTCGTATCATTATGGATCGTCACCCATAACTATAATCAGTCTCGCTTACGCATTACGATTTGGTTTGATTAATTTGCTTGTCATAGTATTCGTCTAAACACTACGCACTAACACTATCCCATTACAACGAACGCAGAGTATATATAGGGCATACCCCAGAGTCCAGCTACCTGCCTTATCTGACGCCGTCCCACCACTGTTTCGATATAATACGATACTGTTCTTGCCTAGCGAAATCGACTATAAATAAATAATACCTACTTGTTCCTATTTAATTAAGATCCTATCACACACAATCATGAACATATGAATCACATTGACTGATTGAACAAAAATACACATTGTTCTAACACTGTTTACGACTACTATGACTATATGCACAAATGTTACATAAATGATTTCAATGCCCCATGTAAATGACTTAGGAATTATTAACTTGACCTAAAAAGGTTGATTTATTATAAAGTTCGGTTATAGTGCTTGTTTAAATGGAATCATGCATGAAAGATAATAGCCACCAACTTTTTATTTAAATACATAGGCTAAAGTATGAGATTTTAATTGATAAAAATAATTGATGGGAATAAATTAAACATAATTTCTTTAAACTTAAAATTAGGTTTTCAATAACTTAAATTGTGGTATAGGTGAGTAACCATGCATGCATGCACTATGAATGTATTTATATAGGTTTATAAGGATGATATCTTTACAACATATATGACCTTGATGCATTAATTGAAAGATCATCATATATAAGATAATCAACACTACGAATTTGAATTATCCTTATACGATGATAAATAATAAAATCTTAAATGTAACAACTTAACTTAGAATGAATTAACTAAGTTAATGAATAATTGAGAGTTTAAAATATAAACAAGTATGGGCACCTAATGACAATGAAATACCTATACTCATGAACACAAATGCACGATAAATACAGGTTGTTGAGTTGCTTTTGAGTTCTCTTACGTGAGCGCGAATCATACGAAAACACTGATTCGAAGGACTCAGGTGAGTTCTCATAACTTTCTTTTAAACTGTTTTGTTTTAAAACTCGGAGGTGAAACATGTATACCAATTTTAAATATCTTTTTGATAACACATGGATGATACCTGTTTATCAATATGATATTCACATTATAGAATTATCATTATTTATGGATTATCACTGATTATTATATATCCTTGTAACTTGTCATCGACTCCGGTCATTAACAATGATTACTTGTATTGCCACTTGGATTATTACAACTCCATGAATCATTGCCTTTGACTTTGGTTAGTTGCATTGGTTTCATGTATTGTCACGTGGTTAGCCACCACTCCATGTATCATGTCTTTAACTTATGTTAATTACATAAATTCCATGTATTGTCACATATACTCTTTGAGAATATTGATGTTTGAGATGTGTTGAATGTTTATGTGGTTTATTATCTATGATTATACATGATTGTCTATAATTGTCTATGATTAGAGGAGATATGTGATTATGTGTTGGTTTATGTGTGTTTGGATTTGTGCTGGGATGTTGTGTTGGATATTCTCACAAGTACTCATGTGGATTTTCTCAAGAAACTATAAACTTTTATACTCATTTTATAAAACATTTCTAAACATAAAATTTATGATTACTCACCAACTACTTCGTAGTTGACACTTGATTTTCACATGTTTCAGGTAATGAAGACAAGTAGGTTGAGGAGGATGATCTCTTCTATTTTGGACATCATCATATAGGACTCTTGGACTTAGCTAAATAACTGAAATTCTGACGATTTGAATTTAGTTAGATAACTAAATCTCTTTTGTATTTGATGTAACTAATTCACGATGAGCATATTTTGTGTAATTAATTTGATTTATTAAATGATATGTGATGATTTAAATTAGATGCCCACGAGCTTATGAACAATCTACACGTCCCTCGTGGCTTCCCGACGTTTCCGCCATCGGTCGGGGTGTTACATCTCACCTTGTCACCTTTCGACTGGCCGAATGAGACCAGCCACCAGCTCGTCGAATGAGCTCATTCCCTATTCGGCTGAATGGCCATAGTTGAGTATGAAGCTCCATTCGCTCATGGTCATTCGGCTTAGCCCCATTCGACCACCACCTCCATTCGGCCCCAAGACTTATTCGACCAAGCATTCATTAGACACTCTCATTCGATCGGCCTAAACTCCTTCGGCCGACTCACATTTGGCTAATGCTTCGGCTAAGGGTGGGTTAGGGTTACATGATCACAAACATACAAGTATGAATGCATGGGGTCTCACGTATACATGCAGGCAAGGTGACCGCATGGTGTGTGGGTGCACATGGAAACTATTAGGGTTTCCTAACGAGAAGCCATCTTAATTTTATTAATAAAGATGATAAGCTTCTAACCTATTCATGTTAAGTACTAAGACATCAATGGGTGGCTAAACACATACTAAACTTACTTTTGTCTATCACATGGGATGGAGGGTGATTAACGGTTTATGCAACGATACTAAGAGTTTAAACATAGAGCAAGAACTACAAGAAGCCATGGATATTAACTAAGTGTAATGGTAGTTATTAACACCCAACGCTTAGTTAATTATTTGATTACTTACAAACAAATTAGATAGTTCTAAAGAACCTTTAATTTAAGTTGTATACATAAGTGATTTAAGAAACAATGAAAGCAAAAAGCTAAAGTTTAGGCTTAGAGTTAATCAAGTTGAATTAACTTAAGCCTAATAAACCAACCTATTATTATCATAAAACTCATTATGATTTTATTAAACGAGATCAATAATAAACTATTTTAAATTAAATTAAATGATTTCTAACTTAAGATTTAATTAAAACAAATTTCTTTACAAATACTTAATCAAAGCCTTATGGGATCGTGGGTTTCATTTATGGGTAATGTACTAGACTAACTAGAAAGATTCTTAGAAAACACATTAGTAATATAGGACACGTAGTAGCACACCGAGACCAAAACCCTAGTTTGCGTCTATTATAACGACTTATCGTATTCGAACCTCTTAAAACAACTCAGGTGTTGAAGATACTTAAGCTACAATAAAAGAGCGCGCATTATCTGTGGTAACTTATACTTATCAAACAAGTAAGTTCATTTGTCCCTTTTAAACTATTTGTTCTTACCTCGGGACTGAGAAGCATGTCATACATTTTAAACAAGTATTGAAATGTTTTTATAAATGCTATTACACTTATTTATGATGCTAATACAAATGTTTAAACTTGTTACTCTTATTCTGAAAACTAAAAGCTAACACTTAAACTTAAGTGTTAATACTACAAACTACGTGTTCAAATTATGGGCTAAAGCTACAAACTATATGCTAAAACTACATGCTAATGATCATGCTACAATCTACAAGTTAAGCTATATGCTTATGTGAATGCTATGAACTATATGCTCAACTATGTGCTAATACTATATGCTAAATGCTACAAGCTATGATTACATGCTGAATGCTAATACTTGATACACTCGTTTTAAAGGCGAATACTTTATACACTTACTCTAAATACAAATACTTTATACTCACATTTTTAAAAATTAATATCTTATACTCGTAACCTTAATGCTAATGCTGCGTACACTTATACTTATTTGCTTAAAAATTTTGAAGCTTTTAAATGCATACTAAAACTAGAAATGCTTATGAAAACTATACTTATGTAAGCTGGAAAACTTAAACTTAGAAAGACTCATATGCTCAAAATACTTTAAATACTTATATGCTTGAAATGCTATAAACACTTGTACGCTTGATATGCTTGGAATGCTTAAAACGCTTGAACGCTTAATATGCTTGGAATACTTGAAACACTGGAATGCTTGATATACTTGGAATGCTAAGACAACAGGCTGATTGACCTCCGCGTGTTGACCTATGGGTCAACCCCTACTAGTCATCAGTAAAACTATTTGAATGATATAAACTTGTATGCTTAAGCTATCGGACATCGTAAGACAGACTGATTGGCCGCCGCGTCTTGACATTGGTCAAGCTTTACTAGTCATCAATGCTCTTTGTTGTCAGAATCATGTAAGACAGACTGATTGGCCGCCGCGTCTTGACAGTGGTCAAGCCCTACTAGTCATTCAGTGATCTTCTTGATTTACCCGTGGATGTGACGAGTGACTAGGATGATTTTGGTCTCTTCAAGTTGACTTTGTGTTATCTTGAAGACACCTTTATCAAAACATCGATGTCGCGAGTTATATTTAGTTCCGTTATGGATGGATGCTGAATTCCTTTGGGTGTTCAGTTGTCCATAATGGTAACTCTCAAAACTTGATACTCAAATGCTACTCTGTGCGTGTTGAAACTCATAATTCAGGATACTCAAAACTATGATGGGGTTGGATGGTAGGTAAGACACTTAGTTATCATTAACAACAACGTCACATGTGATTTAGTATGTGGCGGGATGTTGGCTGGGCGGGCGGTAAGTTCGACCCTACATATGCCCTATATATAAGCATACCGAATCGGATATTACAGGTGATGTTAATGAGGTTAAGGCTGTTACCGAAGGGATTTGTAAATGTTGTTGGGTGCATGTCTTAAACTTCTAAACATGATACTTGAAACTATGATGGAATTGAATGGTAGGTAAAACGCTTAATTATCATTAACAAGAGTGTCATATGTGGATTAGTATGTGGTGCGATGGAGCCTGGGCGGTTTGTAGGCTCGACCCTTTCGTATGCCCTATATATAAACATACCGATCTGGATATTACATGTGATGTTAATGAGGTTAAGGTTGTTACCTAAAATGGGATGCAAAAGCTATTTTTCAAATACTAAACTATATGAACTCACCAACCATTGTGTTGACTTTGTTTTCTTACATGCTTTCATAGGTGACGTACAGGATTAAGCTAGGGCTCAGGAATGCATACTAGGATGCCTAGTTAAAAAAACCTAGTAGATTTTGGAAAAGCACATCTTTTGATGAAAGCTATGAATCTATTTTGATATCTTGTACAGTTACAAGATAGTAAACATTTGATTCTTTTGATAGGTTTACTTAGTTAAATTATCAAACATTGACATTTGTAATTTAACTTTGTAATCCTATTTAAATGTTATATTGTGCTTTAGTTATTCTCAATGTTGATGCTATGTATACAATCTGATCATCATGATTATCACTCACGGTATCGCGCCCGGAGAACCTTCCGCCCGGCGGGGAAGTCGATTCGTCTCGCCGGCTCGGGGTGTGACACCAACATACACATAAAATGTTTGTAATAGCATAATTGTTTGACTCGATTCAACTAGTATTCTCCCCCTATTTGAAAAGCTTGAAAAAGAGTAAAGAGGGGCCGTGAACACACCATAGTGATTATGAGAAAATGCAAGCGTAAGCTCCCTTGTCGTAGAGTAGTCGGTCACCGGCTACCTATATCGTATACCATACGTGAGTTCGTGTAAGTGATCGTGTTTCGTGTTCGTGTTAGTGCTCATGTTTGTGCTCAACAACCCTTGGTTGTTCATGTTTGTTCGTGTCGGTCCACAATGACCGTGTGTGCTCATGTTGGTCCACATTGACCGTGTTTGACCATGTTTGACCGTGTCAAGTCAACGACCCGTTGGTGAACCGTGTGTCGGTTGTGAATCGTGTAACATTCGTGTTAGTTCTCGTCGTGTGCAAAACGCGCAAATCGCGTTCATAGTCAACTTACTATATATAGTAAGTTTCTATTTATAGCAAGTTTCATAACACGTATTGGTTTTAAAGTTCTAGCGTGCTCGTTAAGTCCTACGTGATCATGTTAACACATAGCACGTTATCATACGAAGTCAATTAAGCATATAAGTCACGTTTTCATACAAAAGTTTCCTAAAATGGAAAGTTTCCATATCTAGCATGTGTAATATCGGAAACCATCTAACTTAGCATTTCAATTATCATGTCAAAGCATATTAGGCCATTTAGCATGTTCAAAACATACAAATCATTCATAAACCGATATTTCATAACACAAAGTTACTATAAATAGTAACTATGACCTATAACAATCAAATGATCGTCCTAAGCATTTCTAATCCATTTTTACATCACATATCATCATAATAAGTCACCTAACTTCATTTAAACAAGTTGATCTAAACCAATTCATCATCTAGCGACATTTCAATCATAAAAGTTACTAACTATAGTAACTATGCCATATATGTCCACCATCAAGTTCCAACTCACAATCCTAAGTTTCTAATCATCATTTTATCATCCAAATAGCAAGTTTATACACATGCATGCATACAATTCCATCATCCTCATCAAATTGTAACTATAAAGTTACTATAAAAAGTAACTTTGTCAAAATCCTCATTTTTGGCCATTTTAACAACATCCAATCGAGCATAACATTATCATTTATAATCATCAAAAATCCATCTAAGATCCTTAAATCATACATGCATGTAATCATATTATCATTAATCATCGTTTTAAGCACCATGATATACCCACAACATCTTGGATCATCATAAATCATTACATAAACACTATAGATCATCATAAATCAATAAATATCAATAAACCCATATTCATATGGGTGAAAATCCGTGCATGCAACATCAAATGGGTTGCATGTGCAATCTAGTGCTTGCATGTGTGTTTGTGAGTGTTTGTAGGCTTCATGAGATGAAATGCTACCTTCTAAAGCTCCTTGAATCACTGAGATGACGCTCAAGAAGCTCCTTGACCTCCTGGTTCGTTGGTTTGGACAAGAACAAGAAGAAGGTGGTGATCTTCAAGCTTAGAGGTTCTTCTTCCTTGTGTTCTACAAGTTCCCCAAGCTCTAATGTGGTCTCTAATGGCTTCCAGAGCTTAATCAGGGTGGTAATGGCATAGATAAGCCGAGTGGTTGAGTGTGGAGTCATGAAAAATGATTAAAATGGGTAGACTAGGCATAATGGTCTTGGTTTTATAAAGATTTGGCATCTGGATGTCGTCGCGTACCGCCGAGAGGGCTCCAGATTCTCTCAGCGTACCGTGATGGATTTCGGGATTCAAATCCCCTGCCCATCCATCGCGTACCTCCGTGGGACCTCTTGAGGGCCATCGCGTATCGTGATGGGTCCCTGAAGAGCCCAAAAGGCCCAATTTCGATGGTTTGATCCGTTCGTCGTCGTTTTCACGCTTACGGACTATCGTTCGGCCTCGTTTGAACTTCCAATTTCAATGTTTGAGCGTTTCGTGAGGTTTCGAGTGTTTTGTTACACGAAGTGTTAAACGTTCACCAACGTTCGTGTTTTCTTATACACGTGTGTGCGTGTTGTGATAATTCACCGAATTATCGTTTTTGTCTCAGTGTTCGTACCGTCATGCCACGTGTCACACTAAATTAAAATAATTCTAGTGCCACGTGTACAAATATCATACAAAAAAACATTTGAATAAATAACGCGCTAACCTGGATTTTACGGGGTGTCACAGGGGGAGTTTGAATTCCCGAATTCCTTTGCGGTACGCCGAGAATCTTTTTGACCCTCTCGGCAGTGTGCGACGACATCCAGACGCCAAATCTTTATAAAAACAAGACCATTATTCCTAATCTACCACTTTTAATCATAACCTTCAGCTAAACACACAACCACTCGACATTTTCTCTACAAATTCAACTGATTCCACCATTGGAAGCCATTTTTGAAGCTTGAAAACCAAAAGGAAGCTTGGGAAGAGATTGGAGGAAGTTGCTTGAGCTCTCACACCATCATCCCGACCTTGTAGCTACTCAATCTTGATTGTCCAGAACCTCCAGGAGCTGTTGAACCCACCATCTCGGCCATTTGGAGCATTCAAAGGTAGTTTCCATGAGTTCTATGCACTTTCGACACACACAAACACACATGCAAGGCATAAAGCCCACATGCAAGCTCTCTAGCCTTGCATGCACGAATTTTCAACAATATGAATCTGAGTTTGATGATGTTTCTATGATTATTGATGATCTATGATGGTATATTGATGTTTCATGACGATCTATGATAATGTGTATACGTATAATGTATGATTTGGTCATGAAAAGATGAAAAACCTACATGCATGCATGATCTAAGGTTCTTAGATAGGATTTTGATGAATATTGATGATGTTAGTAATGTCCTACATAATTTGGAATTGTCAAAATGGTTAAAATGTGGATTTTTAATGAACTTGCTATTTTTAGTAACTTTTAAGTTACAATATGGTGATATTGGTGAAATGATGAACATGCATGTGTATGGATTGGTTATTAGAATAATTATATGATGTTAAAATGCTAGGGAAAATGATTTCTTTTGTGGCCTAAATATTGCTAAATGATGATTTAGGCAAAATATGTATGTTTAGATGTTGATAAATGATATTATTTGATGATATTTGGCATAAGGATGGTTTAGGAATGCTTATAATAATCAATTGAATGATATATGTCATAGTTACTATTTTTAGTAACTTTATTTCGTGAGTTATCGATCTAGAAATGATAGATATGTTTTGAGCATGCTAAATGACTTAATATGACTTGATATGATTATTTCATGATGAGTTAGATGGTTTCCGATGATACTCATGCTAAATTTAGAAACTTTCCTTTTTAGGAAACTTTAATGACTAAAAACAAGCTATGTGTTTATTTGATCGTGTATGACAACGTGCTATGTGTTAACATGATCACGTAAGACTAACGAGCATGCTAGAACCTTAAAAACGATACGTGTTATAGGACTTGCCATAAATGGAAACTTACTATAAATAGTAACTTGACCATGAACGCGAATTGCGCGTTTTGCACACGACGAGCACAATCACGAATGTTACACGGATCACAACCGATGCACGGTTCACCAACGAGTCGTTGACTTGACACGGTCAAACACAGTCAATGTGGACCAACACGAGCAAACACGGTCAATGTGGACCGACTCGGACAAACCTAACAACCGAGGGTTGTTGAGCACGAACACGAGCACGTACACAAACACGGCCACTTACACAAACTCACATATGATATACGCTATAGGCAGCCGGTGACCGACACTCTTTCGAGCAGGAGCTTACGCTTGTACTCTTTCATTCTCACTAAGTTGAGTCTACAGCCCCTCTTTACTCTTTTACAAGCTTTTCAAATAGGGGAGAATACTTGTTGAATCGAGTCAAACACTATTACCGTACAAACATTATTTGTGTATGCTAGTTTATTAGACAAACATTAAATGTTGTAATCGTAACAAGCCATCACAAAGTCTTACCGTTAATGTACAAACAACGAGGTGAGTTTGAATAGATCTGTTTGGGTGTGACGAACCCCACGTGGCACAATACTGACCGGAGGTCGGGACATGTGAAATCTCGACTTATTTTGCTATGTTATTACGAGACATAGAGGAGGCAAAGACTGACAAGTCTAGTTCGATAGTGACGCACTTGCACTTGGAGCCTAGGGCTCGGGACTAACATTTAATAAACATCATGACACATGTTTTCTTATTACTATGTATATCAAAACCTGTGAACTCACCAACCATTGTGTTGACCCTTTTTCTTAAACTTGTATTCTCAGGTAACTGACATGCATATGGATTCAGGAAACGCAGCTAAGGACACGAGCTTAGGATCTGCATACTTTTATGTCGTGTCATTTTATCAAACAATTTTAATCTATGTTATGTACTTTTTGAAACAATGTAGTGTATGACAAATTATTTTCTGTTGCTAAACGATTATATTTCCGCTGTTTTATTATATAAAATCTTTTGGATGTGACAAACAATGTATTTTAAAAACGCATATAGAGTTGTTATATATGACCATGAGCTGCGATTTTGGGCTTTTCACACCCAATTGGACTGACACCACACATGGGAATTTGGGGGTGTGACAATTTCTTTACCAACTCTCTCGATTGAAACATCACTTACCCGACCAAAATCACTTTGCCAACACTATAATCACCCTCTAGAAGCCTGCTTGGGAATTGATTAAAGGCTTGAAAGATAGAGGAAGCTTGGAAGGACCATCCACCATCACTATCTTCTTGTAGCAGCTGAGGAACCACCACCAGTAACTTCCAGAGCTGATAAACTCCTGTTCAAGCTCGATCTCAGCATTCTGGTGTCTTGGGAGGTAGTCTTTGTAACCCATTCGTACTTAAAACACCTAAAAACCCACATACAACCCATTTTATACACATGCAACACCAAGATCCTCACATTGGTGGTTGGAATGATCTACGTGAACTATTGGTGTTATTTTGTGAATAAAATGGTTATTACTATAAATAGTAACTTTGTTAGTGCATAATGATGCTAGATGATGTTTTAGACATGTTATGTATGTTTAAATGATGATTCATGCATATAGATGAGAGTATTGATAGATTGGTTCAGTTGATTTGATGAAATGGGTGATTTGCTCATACATTTCTCTTTATGGAAACTTTAGTTTCAAGAACAGGACATGCATGTGATATCTTGATTATGTTTAAGGATTTTGATGATGAAAATGGTTGTAGAAACATGTTTAAATGGTTTGATTTTGATTTAAAATGAGTTTTATGACTAACCTTCTAAAAGTCTACTTTTTCTGCTGGCTTGGTTGAACTGGCTAACCCTGCAAAAAAAAGGAATGCTTTACTATTTTACTTCCCTCTCAACTTGCCATAGGACTTGATAAGACCGATTTCTATCATATCAAATTCCCACATCCGATTCGTAAACAGACAGGCTTGACCTGACCCCCAGACTGTCCAATAATAAGATAGTCATAATAGTCTAGGCCTAAAAAGAAAATGAGCAAAATCTTCCTCCTTCAGGTGTGGCTTAGCATTAGGAAGTTCTTATAGAATGCGCTGTGAGGGAGAAGACAGAAGCAACTGACATAGTTAATGTCCGAGGAGTCAATAAGTGCCTCACTTTACAGTAAAAGAAGACGAATCCGCGAAAGGAAAGGTAACTGAATCTGAATTGGGGATTTTGGGGGAACTAAAGTATAGGAACATACTAGGTAATAGATTATGCTTGAAAATGCTATGCTAAGATGATATGAAGCTATTTGTATGAACACTCATATAAAAACATGACAAAAATGGAAACTTACTAAATATAGTAACTTTAATGATCTAAAAAGGAAATGTGTGACTACTTGATGATATGCAACAATGTGCTATATGATAACATGAACATAAAAGGAAACTGGTATGCTTAGAATGATAAAAGATGGTGTTGATACAAATATGCCAAATACAAAACCTTACTATGAATAGTAACTTGACTGATGAACGTACGTGACAACTGCCATGATTAGTAACATGTTCGACAGAGATATTATGTAAACTTGTCATATTTGGAAATCTTATGTGCTATGACATGCTTATGTGTATTAAATGCTAATTAAGGAAACATGACAGCCACTAAAAAAACATTAACCAACTGCAAATATGTCACCAACGGGCCGTTGAGTCAACACGGTCAAACACAGTCACGTAGTCAAACACAACAACTTGGAGTTGTTTGGACATGAACACAGTCTAAGTAGACCAACACGGACACTAACACAAATATGAACACGAACTCATATTACCTATGTGTTAGGGACAGACAGTTCACAAAACGCAAACAAACGCGGCACATGTGAGTGTACGAATCCTTTTTCTCTTAACTGTTTATAAACTCAAACCAAGGGAGAATTACATACACATGCTTTTGACAAACAATTTGAACAAATGCTTTTGACAAACACTTTTGACAAACACTTTGGACAAACAATTTTGACAAAAATTTTGGACAAACGTTTTTGACAAACATTTTGCACAAATGCTTTTGACAAACATTTTGGACAAACGCTTTTGAAAAACACTTTAGACAAGCACATTTGACAAACATTGTGTACAAACCATTAGACAAACATATTTGACAAACATTGTGTGCAAACATTCATGACCAATATCTGGGTCAGACAAACTGGGCAAACTATTTGTACGAACATATATGGGGAACAAACTCATAAGTGTTGTATATCGTAACAAGTCATCGAAAAGTCATACCGTTAATGTGTATACACCGAGGTGAGCTTATATAGTACTATTGGGTGTGACGAACCCCACACGGCGCCAATACTAACTGGAGGTCAGGACGTGTGTAAACTCGACCCATCGCCATTGTTTGTAAGATAGACTTGACGGAGGCAAGAACAAACAAGTCTACTTCGGTAATGACGCAACTGACATTTAGGGCCTCGGGCCTGGCAAACATTAATAAATAGCAGATCATACGGAAAACTGATTTTATCTACTTTACTACTAATATAAACCTGTGAACTCACCAACTTTATTGTTGACACGTTTGAGTATGTAATTCTCAGGTACTTAGCTGTAATACCCAAAATCCATACACGTTTACACGTGTTTAACTTAGGTCCCAGTTAAGTTTTAACTCAATACTTTATCAAATATTTATGCGGAAGCGAAAAAAAAACATTTAAAAAGTAATATAATCTTGTTAAGTTACTAATTACATTACAAAATCATCATACATTAGTATGTATGACAACACAAAAACCAAAATTTCCAAAACGTTTGAATTTTTCAACATATGTGCCCGATCATGAGCTTTAATGCATCATCTACTTCCGACCTACAAACACCACATATAATTCCACCATTAGTTCATAATAACTATGTAAGATTATCCAAATATAAGTTATGGTTCGAATCGGGAGGTTTCGGAACCCTAGAACGCGTTTTAAACAACAAAACTGAAAATTTCCGGAAGCCCCCAGCCGTAGCCTACGGCCTGGCTGTAGGTTACGGCCCTCTTGGACAAAACCTTTCAACCGTAGACTATGCTCCAAGCGTAGCTTATGGTCACCTGTGTGCAGAAAATCCCATTTTTTTCGCATTTTGGACCATTTTAAGCGCTCCCGATCGTTCCAAACCACCCGAAACTAAATCATAAGTTTCCAATACATATTATATGGAGTAACAACTCCTCAAATTTATATCACAACATATCCAAACCAAATTGGATACTAATTCAATCAAGTTTTGAAGAAATTATTTAAACGGGTCAAAACTCCCAATTCAAGCAATTAACGCTATAACCCTTCAAAAACTCAATCCAATCATCCCCAAACATATCATATGGATTATTATCATGTTTGGATCATAATATAATGAATTCAAACATACAAATGCACACCAAACATAGTTTATGCATTATTTTCCCCAAACGGGTCAAAATCACCAAAAGTGATTTAACTCCTAAATTTTCCTTTCATATCAACTCGTTTAGTTATTCAATCGACAACCAAACATATTTCATCAATAATTACTATAATGTTCACCCTTAGGTACTTCCATTATAGATTTCAAATCAACTTTATCAATCAAGCACATTTCAACCAACTCAAATCAATTAAACCACACTTAAGTGGCAAATTAATATTCAACATAGTTATGATGTTCTCACCCAAGTACTTCCATCATAACTTACCAAAATTTACTTCCACATTCAAGTGGTGAAGTAATCAACAATTTCAACTCATACTATGATGTTCACACTCTAGTCCTTCCATCATATATTTTATATCAACCAACAATTTCATAGGTTTATAAACATTTATAAACCATGATTCTATGATATTCATCCTCCGATACTTCTATCATAGATTTACCCAACCAATTGACATTCAATTCAATTGCACAAAGTCATAATTCAAACATTATGATCTATATGCAGTTTGACTAAATAAAGTCAAACCTAAAAATCAAACCAATTTCAAATATGAACTAAACAATTCATAATTAATCCATTTCAAGTATGAATTAACAATTCATACCCATTTCCATTCAAACATGAATTCAAAAATTCATAGTCCATTCAACTCAATTAGTGGATTACACATAATCACAATCCCATATTTTGATATATGCATAGTTTGACCAAGCCAAACCACACAATCAAACTCTATTTCTTTATGAATGTAACAATTCATAACCAATTTAATTCAATTGTGAGACTAGCTCATCAATTAACACTCAATGTTATTGCAATTAATTACAACTCAAACATAAAACTTGATATGCACAGTTTGACTAAATAAGTCAAACTGCACAATCAACAAACAAACCTATGAATCAACCCATTCATAGACAAACCAATTCAATTAGTAGACTATTCTACATCACAAATATGGTGTTTAGCAAGTTAGATAACTTACCTTAGCACTAGGATTAGAGATTAACAAATGGTGATTTGTCTTCTCTTTGACTTTCCTGTGCACTTCCAATACCACCACCTATTTCACATCAAATTTCAATTCTCTTAACTATCATTCTAGTTAAGATTTACATTGACTTATCCAAGTCAATTAATTGACTATCAAATTTTCTATTTTACAATGATAATC
Source organism: Mikania micrantha (assembly GCA_009363875.1). Taxonomy (NCBI): domain Eukaryota; kingdom Viridiplantae; phylum Streptophyta; class Magnoliopsida; order Asterales; family Asteraceae; genus Mikania; species Mikania micrantha. The sequence continues at coordinate 24,745 of SZYD01002382.1, read as the reverse complement.
ACTTCAAACAAGTTTCATGATTCACTTCACCAAATTTGACTAAAAATCAAACTATTGGCATTTCTACAAACACTTTGTGTGCATCAATCTATTACACTAATCTCTATAATGTTTAAACATTAACCAATCCCACTCAAAATAACCAATTCATCATTTTTATATAAGATTAGTCAAAATTGATGCATCACACAATCAAAACCATGCCTTCAACCTTCCTACTAGTTGATAAACACTATCATATGAATTTTCTCTTAACTTCTCAAGTTACCCAAATCCATACCAAATCAAATTCAACCAAATAACATAGAACCTAGTAGTTTGGTTGTTTTAAACACATAACAACCATAGATTCATGGTCTCTAACTCTTTTTAACAACCAATTTCAAGATTTGAGCTTAACCCCAAACTTGTTCATCTCAAGAACTCACAACAATCATCAAGAATGAAGTTAAAATCACTTACAAGACGTTAGACAACACTTATATGTAGGATTTAAGCTTCAATCTTTAGTTTTGACCAAGAAATCAACGAATTTGAAGCTAGGGCTTGATATTCTTTTTCTCCTCCCCTTGGCTTCTTCAGGTAAACACACACACAAAAACAAGAGATATGAGACGTTTACTAAGTCAAGGTCTCTTATCTCTTCATAATTCAAGTTTGCCTAATTGGCAACTTAAACCCCTCAAACTTTTAATATATAACCAAGTTAACTAACTTAGTTATTTAATTTAACTTATCAACATACTTAGCCCCTCAATGTTTGAACTAGTTAACTCACTTAACCAACCTGATCAAGTTAGTTACTAGTTAACTATAATACCCCAAATATGTTATATTATTATCTCAACATAATTTATGTACATAATGATATTGATTTATTAAAACACAAGTGACCGTTAAAACCGGTCTTTACATTAGCATGCTTAAGAGCATAGGATTGCACGTAAGGAACCTCAGGAAGAGTCAAGCATGCATTAAGAACATATTTGAACATTTTTGTGTTAGTTAATACGATGTGTAAACAATTTACAACTTTGTACAAGTTTCCACAACATTTTCTTAATTCTGCTGCAAAACTATTTATTTATATTTTGGATATTTTAAGCAATGTCCACATATTTCAAAAGCATATAGAGTCGTTCTATATGATCAAAAAATATGATCCTGCCACGTCACACCCTACGGGCTGACGCCGCAAGTGGTAATTTGGTGGTGTGACACTCACCGAGTAGTTTGTGCGTGGAACCGACGCGTTCCCGAGGTCCTACAAATTGGTATAAGAGTTCTGGCTCTTGTTTCTGCTCGGTTTCCATAGAATTCAGGAGATTTGAGGTTGTTTTTATTCAAAACTGTAAAACCCTGTTTTGGCATCATTAAAAGTTCACTTTTCAATGCCAAAATACGTGTTTCAGGGCTTCTTTTGCTAAAACATTTATTCCAAAAGCTTAGACACACTATTCTAAATGTGTATACCAAGTTTGGTGGTTTGAATCAGTCTGGATCGCTTTCTGAGGGAATTATTGTGCTAATAAACAACAGATCATACGAATGGTGTATTCAGGCGTATTGATAATCCATTCGTCCTAGATGAATAGCATCATTCATACGAATAGCTCACTTATTCGTGTGATACTCATATGAATAACCCTTCTTTCGTCTCACAGATCATTCATTCGTATCAAAAACTCCCGTTTGTGCCCGTCATTCGTGTGGCTCTGCCTTATTCGTTCAAAGTGATTGAATTTTTTTTCATAGTATCAAATCAGTTGTAGCTATTGTAATGGAGGAGTTTGCTCTAATGATAACCTGAACCATAGAATTCAGAATTTGTTATTGACTGAAATAGAAACGGGAAATTCTAACAAGGCACCAAAGTTATTATCTCTGGATGACTATCCACATCAATGGAGTGGACACAAATTTGTGGATTATGATTGAAAGTGGATACGTTTGGCCACTAAATGAAGATGGAACTCCGGTTCTTGTAAATAGACTGACTGAACCCTAGAGGAAGGCTTATGACTATGAGAAGAAAGCTTATGCTATTTTGTCTCAATCCATAGAAACTGATATTTTTCATCAATTCAGTTAACTTTTATTTTATTTACTTAAAAAATACTAGTGTTTGTTTTTTGAATATCATCATCAAAATCAACTTCCACAGGACTATTAAATGTGTTTTTGAATCGACTAAGTGACTTTTTGGCTATTCAATCACTTTCCTTCATGTAATTAACATTTATTTAACATTTCATTGTAAATTATGTAATTGAAGAAGTTTAATTGTGACATTTTACTCTGTCTTGGTCGCCCACTTGAATCCATTTTAAATGTCTTCATATTTGTAAGTGACAAATTACATACTTAACTCAACTTTAGGTTATTCTTCTATTCCCTCAAATACCCAAGCTTTGAGTTGATACTGCAAATCAAGAGTATTCCACGTGGGTTATCTCATATAACAAGAATAGCGAACATTCATATGCGTTCGTTCACAAAAAATAATTTTCAATACTACTTACTTTTCATTTTGAACCTTCAATCAACCAAAAAATTCAAATTTTCTACATTTGTGGGAGATTAGTGAAATAGTGAATTTTTTTATCTATGTCCAAAAAGATATTCATCAAAAAACGATGATGTGCCTGATGGTCAATAAAAGCATAAAAATATCACAACCTAATGATTATAAGATGTTCAACCTAAGGGTTCACATGATGATCTAATCAACAGTAATTAGAAAAACAAAGCTCACCAAAAGTACTTTCAGGTTTTAGAATGGAATCCACAATCAGAGCAGGTTCGATAGTCAAAAAACACATAAAATGGCTCAAAACATCATCTGAAAAAGAATAACCTTCATTTGGAAAAACTAACATTGGTTAACATTTGTTTTACATGTTGAAACAACTAGCATCAGTCTACATGTCGAAACGACGAACATCGGTTTAAATAACGAGAATGTAGAATACATTAGATGAAAAACGACTTACCTTTTGACAATGATCCTTAAATTGTCTAAATGTCTATGTCTTGAAGCTGGATTTTGGGTGTTGAAAACTCTAACCGCCAATTTGTTGGATCCTTCAACAATATAGAGAGAGACGAGAGTGTACTTCTAAAATGAAGTTTTGACCAAATCAGTGATTTTTGTAGCTTTTTCATATATACAAAATTCTTATTGTACCATTTTTATTTGTTTTTGAATTAAAGAATACACTAATTAAATCTAGTTTATTATCAACCATTAGATCACCTTTTTAATTTACTTTAAACCATTCTAATGTAGTTATACATTTATCGTATTAAGAGAGAGTTAACATTCGAACCATTCCACAAATACATACATACATATATACATACATACATACATACATACATACACACAGACACATATATGTGTGTGTGTGTGTATGGGATAGAAGTAGACATAACCCACTAAATGTGCAATAACTCGAAATAGCCCCTCAAGATCAAGCCAAATCTTCGAATTTTTTTAGCATCATTGTAAACACATTTAAAACACTTTCTTATTTGATGAGTTTGCATAAATTCATCACCGTTTGAGAGTTAACATCAAAAACTTACAACGATGTTAACTCTCAAACGGTGATGAATTTAAGCGAGCTCCTAAAATAAGAAAATGTTCTAAATGTATTTATAATGATGTTAGAAAAATTCGAAGATTTGCCTTGGTCTTGACGGGTTATTTCGAGTTATGTCATATTTAGTGGGTTATTTTTTATCATTTCCCTATATATATAAATATAAATATATATATAAGGCATGGTTGTTTACATAACCCACCCTTAAAGCAGTAACTCTAAATAACCTGTCAAGATCAAGCCAAATTTTCAAATTTTTTTTAACATCATTGTAAACACATTTAGAACACTTTCTTATTTTATGAGTTCACGTAAATTCGTCACCGTTTGACAGTTAGCAACGTTGTAAGTTTTTTAAATTTTGTAACTTACAGTCATGGTTGCAAAAGTCGGCCTCCAAGGCGAGTACTCACTGCAAAGAGTTGTTCTGAGGCTGAGTACTTAGCGAATATCCCAAGTACTCCCCGCCTAGGCCGATTACTCCCTCCCAGGTACTGTAAGCAAGGTTGAAAAAGTCGCTAAGGGCTCCCAGGTTGGAACAGCTCGTTGGAGCGAGTAATCAGGGAGTGATCAGCCTAGGCGGGGAGTACTCGGGATATTCGCTAAGTACTCAGCCTCGGAACAACTCCTTGGAGTGAGTACCCGGCCTTGGAGGCCTACTTTTGCAACCATGACTGTAAGTGTAAAATTTAAAAAACTTACAAGGATGTTAACTCTCAAACGGTGACGAATTTATGCGAACTCATAAAATAAGAAAGTGTTCTAAATGTGTTTACAATGATGTTAAAAAAATTCGAAAATTTGGCTTGATCTTGATCGGTTATTTTGAGTTATTGCTTTAAGGGTGATTTATTTTTTTATCCTTCTCCTATATATATAAATAGAGGATTCACATCCTATAATAACCCACCCTTATTGTATTAGCCCGAAATAATCCGCCAAGATCAAGTCGAATCTTTTGTTTTTTTTCAAAATCTTTATTTTACATGTACAAGAGTATTTTCTTTTATGTGTTTTTGCAAATTAAACACCGTTTGCGCTCTTATGTCAGTTTAATTTGTTGTTACAGTAAATAAATATTTACAGTGTAATGCAAACTTACACTTGCTTTAAATCTCAAACGGTAATTAATTTGCATAAACACATAAAAGAAAATACTCTTGTACTACTAAAATAAAGATTTTGAAAAAAACAAAAGATTCGGCTTGATCTTAAAGATTATTTCGGGTTAATACAATAAGGGAGGGTTAACAACAGATGCTTACCCTATATATATATATATGTGTGTGTGTGTGCGCGCTCGCGCGCGCGTGTGTGTGGAAAATATCAAATAAGAAGAGATTTTTTGTCTAAAAATAGTAAGAACTAATAACAGTTTAACATTTGGCATAACAATTTAGGTATAACCTTATGTTTTTTTGTACTAGATTTTTAATTTTTCTCCACCAGATTGTTTTTATTTGTTCTTAATTTTTCTTGTATTAGGATTTTTGTGTTTTTATAATGTATTTTTTGTTTTTGTACTACATTTTTTTTGTATTGAATTTTTATTTTTTTGTACTTGATTTTTATATTTTTGTACTGAATTTTTTTGTGCTGAAATTTTTTGTACCGGATTCTTGTGTTTTTTGTACTATATTTTTGCTTTTGTACTACATTTTTATTTTTTTGTGCTGCATTTTAATTTTTTATACTTGATTTTTATTTTTTTTGTAATGGATTCTTTTTATACTAGATTTTTTGTTTTTTAAGTACTGGATTATGTTTTTTGTACTGGATTTTTGTTCTTTATATTTGTAGCATGACACATGTCAAATTTAAATTAGTTTTTACTCTTTTTAGACAAAAATCTTTTCATAGTAGATCCAACCCTATATATATGTGTATATATATAGGGAAGGGATCATATAATAACTCACTCTAATTGAGAAAACTCTATAACTCAAATTCAATGGTTCAAATTTCCAAGATTTAATCTAATGGTGACATGTGTCACTAATTAACTTTTAATACAAAAGGGCATTATGGTCTTTTGTGTTAATTACAAAAATCAGATTTAATATAAGAGTGACAAGTGTCATACTCTTAAAAAACCATCCATTTATCTATTTTTAAATTAAAGTCCCCCTGATTTTTATACACTTATAACTTTTTTATACTATGTTATTTTTTTATAAAAATTACACCATTAAACTTGTCATATTTTTCTCGTTAATTTCATTATAGTCATGGCAAATTTTTTTCAGGTGTTCGTAATTACACTAACGTAAAAAACATAAGTATAATAATTTCTCTTCTTTCAAAAATTTTCCATCAAAATTTTTTTTTCTCTTATCTTAAATATATATTACAAACTTACTTTTTATTATAAAATGTAGTTAATTAGATAAATTTATATCAAATAAGATAGAAAGTTAGATAATTGTAACGTAAAAAAATAATAAGTTACAGCTCGTTACATCAGTGTAACGACTCGTTACATCAGTGTAATTATGAACACTTTGAAAAAATCCAGCTCGTTACATCAGTATAATAAAGAACACTTTGAAAAAATTCAGCTCGTTACATCAGTGTAATTACGAACACTTTGAAAAAATTCAGCTCATTACATCAGCGTAATTTCGAAAACTTTAAAAATTTTTGACAAAACTATACTTGAACTAAAGATAAAAATGTGACAAATTTAATGGTGTAATTTTTTTAAAAAAATAATAATGTATATAAAAGTTACGAAGGTTTAAAAAATTGGGGGTAACTTTTAATTTAAAAATCAAATCAAGTACACCTAACAAATCTCCAAAATACCCTTAAATAAATCTCAATCACTCATTTTTCCCAGATTTAATATGGTCCACACATTTCAAATTTATTAAATTAGACAACCAATCAAATTGGGTTAATAAGTTACCTCAATTACCATGGGTTACCAATTACTTCTTACCCTATATATATATAGACACACACACACACATTGTTATGTACCTATATGTGGGTGTGTATATATATATCTATATCTATGATTGGTTTCACGAATCACAAAAACTTTCTTTATTTGGAACATGACACTATTACTAAAAAAATATTTAACGAAAATCTTAGGGATTACAGTGATTGTGGTTGCGTAGGTGATGGTGATGTGTGGTGGTGGTGGTGGCCAATGTTTTGAAAACCGGACCGGACCGGCCGGTTGGGCTGGTCGAACCAGAAACCGGTGGGTGAACCAGTTCGGTTAGGGGTTCTGGGCCGTTTTTGGGCGAACCGGCCGGTTGAACCGGGTTTTTTTTATTATATATATATAAATTTATAAAATGTTTATAAAATAATCCGGTTCTTAAATCTTGTTCGACCGGTCATACCTCTTACCGGTAAGGATAACGATTCGATGTTTGGTCCGGTTTTGAAAACATTGGTTATGGCAGGTAGTGGGTAGTGGTGGTGATTTTGGTTGGAGAAGAAAAATGGTAGGGGAGAAGTTAGCTAAAGGGTATGTTTGTCATTTTCTAAAATTTAATAGAAAAAGATAACGTCCACTTGTTTCAGGGACCATCGGTGTTATATTTTTGCAAACATTTCGGACCACTGATGTAGTTTCTGTAAGTTAGGGACTATCAATGTAAAACCGGCATACCATAGGGATCATCCGTGTAATTAACTCTAAAATTTAAGAATGAAATTTGTGATTTGTAATTATACATAAAGGACGATTTATATAATTTACTCTATATATTTTTATTTTTTGGTTATCGAAGATTTATTTTCATTACAGATTTTTAAGGAAAAAGAATTATTTATTATTTTTTAGTCTATAAAAATTTGTAATTATTTTAAATTTATAAATTCTTGTATTCTTATAAATGTTAGGTAATGTTAGTTAAATACAAATTATTCGCCTTTATTTATTTAAATTATCTTCTCATTTTCTTTTTTATGTTTAATTGCTAAGTAATTTTCTATAACCATAAAATTTATTACTTTGCTAATAACTTAATTCAATTTTTCACTTTCTATAAAATTTATAACTACTTATTTAAATTTTTATAAGCATTTCTAAATATCAATATTCATATATAAACATTAAACATTACTAAATCCAAATTTGTTGCGATACATTATTTGTTAATGAATGAAAAATGCAAATTTGTTTTTTTAAAGGCTTGGTATGATGTCACCCAAGATAGGATTTCAACCGCCGTCGGATTTGGCGCTCTAGCTAGGCATATGTCCGAGCCCACCTCAGAAGAAACCCAACAGCTAAGTAAACTTCGTAAGCTTATCTCAACAAGTATGTCTCGACTTGGGTTTGAACCCAAGACCTCTTATAGAAAAGTCGAGGGAGTAACCATTAAACTAGAAGTCCTTGTTTAAATAAATGAAACTTGTGAACATGAAAGTATTAAAATAAACATTTTCAAAAACACAAACTTCATATTATTTTACTCTTAAATAAGAAAATTGAGAAACTAATACAACATACTTAAACCTTCAATAAAATTGAATTTAATTTATTTGATGCTTCATCAAACCACAAACTTTATTCTCTTTGTTCCGTTACAAGGTCTCTACTTTCTGTCTTTTTCCTTCATCAATTCACCTGCACACAATCGGTTTCAAGTACATTACTATATTTGATTATAAACTTCTAGCAAAAATTTGTTGGTGACGTATATTAGAAAATGACCCGTTCAAATTCACTCAACCCAACCCAAACTGTTGATTTTGCCACCTTTAGTTCTTAGCTTTGGGAGAAAGGAATGAGGACTCGAAAGATGAGAAGGTACATGGTCCGAAATTGGTGTTGCATTTGTCAGGAAGTTGCATGGCCAAGCCACGGTCAACACCGGAGATGGGCGGGCCATTCACGAGCACACACAAACAGGGTTGACCCAAGATCCTTAGTGCCGTACAACAAGCCTCATTTGGTGGAATGGGGCTAAATGGTGCAACCGAAGCCCTACAAGGGATCAGTTGCACCAGTGCAGAGAAGAATGTGGTTCCGCATGGGAAACATGTGCTTCCCTGCATCATTAGTCCCAAAACCAACATAACTACTATTATTCTATTTTCTTTCTTTTCCATTGTTTAGATGTATCTCGTTTCTTTGCCCCAATATGCATATTTATGTATGAAAGTTTTGCTCATGTAGGGTTCATGTTATTCCTAAGACTCACCAAAACTTGGCAATGTTGGCATGCTTAAAAAAACAGTTGCAAAAACCATGTGTTGTGGTTGATGAATCATGAATGGGTCTTATTCACTATACTATCAATCATAAAAAATAAAAATTTATTTTAAGAGTTTTCATGATCCAGTTTTCATAAAAATTTTTATAAGAAACCAACTATGGTACCAAGAAACGATATACCAAACCGGCCGTGTCTTTTTCAACACAACATTAGCAGTTTGAACCAATTATTTTATATTTTTACTTCCAAAATTGTTAGGTTGCATACTTGCATTAATGTCAAACCCCCGCTAAGGCAGAAACTCGAGTGTAACGAAAATGGATCACGAACATATATATTTGTAAGAGAAATTTAACTTGCATTCATAATCCAAAAATAATACAAATAATTGCTTTACAATCATCTCAAAATATAAAGACAAGAGAAGTAGATTTTTTCATATAAAATGATTTTTTTTTTCAAAATCTTCTATCGCATGCAATCCATAGCTAAGTTAACTTCCTAAAATACATGCATAAAATAAACAAAAAATATTTGGAGAGGTCATAGTTTTTGAGTCGATAAAAATGAAGCTATGTATATAATATATTCATATAAATGTTTACAACTAAAACATACAATTAGCATCGTAACATCTTAATAAGTCTAAATACGTTAACACGTGTAATTCATAAAATAGTCATCATAAATGTCCTAATTAAATTTAAACACGTATAAATGGTTTAGAATAGCATGCATTTCCCCCCATAAATTTAAAATAAATGAGTAAAGGGGCTACGAGGCTCATGAATAGTGATTAAGCTGGAAGAATGTCTTATCCAAGTCAATGAGTGTGAAATCCTATATTAAAAAATGTTTTAATTGATATTTTTGGTTATTTTACGGTATTTGACAATTGTAGATGTGTTTTATTGAAAATGTTAAGTTGTTTTTAAGTCGGTATTTCAACGAGTTCATAATATCAAGTCGTATCGAGCTAATGCGTATAATTCTGATTTGTTTGATTTGATACTTTTGTGTACTCTATAATATTAAATCATATCAAATTAGCAAATTGTTAAATCAAAATCAACATTTTGTTATGACTTTATAATATTAAGTCATGTCAAAGCGTGTGTTTATCTTTGTAGTTTTTTTGAATCTACAATATTAAGTTATACCAAGTTAAGACAAGTGATTTATGATAAATTAAACATGACATTTTGTTGACTCTATAGAGATTAAGTGTTGTTAATGTTTACATCAAACTGGTATTTTATCAACTATATGATATATAGTCACACCTCGTTGATTTATCAAAGTCACTTAAGTTGAATTAGAGAGTAAAAAATCCAGTTATTTTAATTAATCCCTTTTTAAATATCGTAATGAATATAATCTAGTCTTTTGGTGTTGAAGTTTTAATGTTAGTAAAAAAACATTTACTTGTGCATAAATAAAGATGTTTTTAGTGTATGTATGTTGTTGCATGCTTAAAGACTTGCATAAGTAAAACTCATTGCTATTTATATATTTAAAATATATTTAAGTGTTTATAAATGTGTTTTCATATAAGGTTGAATGTTGATGGTATGTTTGCGCATATGTTTGATCATTGAATTCCTTAGGAATCTACAAACACATAAACTATTGTGTTATGAACATTTTCAAAAATTAAGCAAATATTTAATGTATGTTTGTGCTTGAATTTGTTCATAGATTTCTATTATATATTATCTTAAATAAAAATCTCACAAACACACAAACATTTGTATTATCAACATTTGTAGAAGAGTCCATATGTTGAATGTATGTTTGTGCTCGAGTTTGTTCATATATTTCCATCATATATTATTTTGAATAGAAACAACACAAGCACAAAAACTTTGTGTAATCAACTATGGTTTAGAGGTTAAGAAGAGAATTAAAAGTAGAAGAACATAAAAGAAATGTAATTAGTTTAAGTGTGATTCAAGGTTTATTAAGAAAGTGTTTTACCTTGGATTCTTGGCAAAGAAGATTAATTGAAGAAAGGAGACAGAAAATCGAATAAATCTTGAATTTGTGCAAATTGAAATGAAGAAATGCTGAGATATTTATAGGTAAAAAAATTGAAAGAGATGAGACAGGGAAGGGGGTCTTGATCGAAATAGGGGGAGGAGAGGGGATGGTAGGTGATGTCTTGGATGCCTTGAAAGATGGGAGTGATGAGTTGTGTTTGTGTTTGTATAATTTGTTAAAGGTTTTATCGACTTACTTAAATGAGTTCTTGCACTTATTTGACAAAATAGTGTAAGACTAAGCAAAAATAATAATAAAGTTTATGTTTAAAAATGAAGTTTTTATAAAGTTTGAACTAAAAATGAAGTTTATAAGTTTGGGTGAAAATGTAATTTTATAAAGTTTGGGTGAAAAATGTAATTTTATAAAGCTTGGGTGAAAAATGTAATTTTTTAAACTTTGGGTGAAAAGTGAAATTTTATAAAGTTTGGGTAAAAAATATAATTTTATAAAGTTGGGGTGAAAGTGTAATTCTATAAAGTTTTGTGTTAAAAATAGAATTTTAATAAGGCTTGGGCTAAACACGAGATTTTATAAAATTTGAGTTAATATAGAGTTTTTATAAAGTTAAGTAAGAATGTGCTTTTAGGTAGAAACTATAATTTTATAAAAGTTAGGTTTGAAAATGTAATTTGTAGCCCAGATTTAATATTTCAAAGCTAAATGTTCAAAATGAAAGATTTATACGAGTCGGGTGAAATTGTTTCCAACTAGCGTCAAGATGACTAATTGGTCTGGTCGAGTTGTTGAGTAATAGGTTCGGATGACCCAAAACAGTTGTTTGCATTACGAAGTTTGAAATTTATCGGGATTTCCTTTTTTGTTCGAATCCCTTTTGAATGTTCGTTAACAAAGGTGAAAGATTACAATAAACTGGCAGGTAAGGTGGCAACTAGTTACGTCGCAACCCTCTTTTGAATTGCAAATCTAATCCTACTAAAAACAATTTGGTTTTTGTTCCCCTAAAGACTTAAGTAGGATTGAATTCAGTATAACATGTTTATTGTTGATTTACTTAAAATTATGTAAAAAATGCATGTATCCTTCTATGACTTCTGTACGGCCATTGACCCTAGATGTTTTGGTCAATGTTCTCTTGGAGGCATTGTCTCCTCGACAACTGCTCAAGATCCACTTCAACAGCAAAACTGAAGAATATATTGTTGCGAAGATGCCTACAACCACCTACAAAATATTTAGCATATAATAAAGATATATATTAATGGTTCTTAGAGTGAATGTGCTTAGATTTGTGTTTTGAAGACGATAATTTGAAATCATGTAGACTGAAACAGATAATCAGCTTTTACAGAAGATTATGTGTATTTTTGATAAGGGTCTCATCAGAAGCAATATTTTTATTTTATTGAGATAAGGGTGATTTTTGTTTTCGTCTCAACTCTGATACCCTACTTTACTAGACATATTTGTTTGTTTGACGTGTTTTTTAATAATAATATATCTTGAATATTTGTGCAATTCTGATTATTAGGGAAATTAAAAGATAAAATGACAATTTATAACTCTGTCAGGAAAGGTGGAAATGGAATGTGAAATAAAACTACCAAAAAGTCTCTCTGATTATATTTGAAATAAATAACTAATTAACTAATTATACAAATTCCTGCTTATTTAGTGGGTGGAGGGGTGACGACTGGGTCTGCCATTATATGTGTGCCTGTTTATGCTTAAATCAGTCGTTTAGCCTGAAGCCGTTAAAAAAAAAATTATACAAATTGATTAAATGAAATTAAAATAATCATAAGCAAAATCAGTGCATCCAAACATTAAAAACTGATTTAGGATTACTTCAAGTTGCAATCATCAAATAATTAGCTCAAAACACAAATCCAAATATCCTTAAATGTATACTATTTATCCTGCTTGCAATGTGAAAGCATTATGGACTGGTTGGATTATTATTTTATCTTTAAGCTTAATAATTAAAAATTTTAGAATATAAACATAGAAAATGTATTGGAAAAATGTCAAAAATAGACATGATTAATTTTTATTTTTTCTTGTTTTGTAAAATAAACATCTGGGATTCTAGACAACAAATCTAAAAACAAACCAGTTGCAACATAGCATGGCAAAGGTTTAAGTGGCAGAGGCTTAGCCTTCGACTCTTTAAGTAGGCTGTAAACGAACCAAATAAACACAAACGAACAATTATTCGTGTTCGTTCGTTTAACTTTTAATTTGTTTACGAACCAAATGCAAAAGATCTTGTTAAATTAAGCATCACTCTTGACTTCTCTAATGAAAAGACTTGGGTTGGATGAATTTTCATATAAAACAAATATTGTTCTAATAAGCTAGATAGTTTTCTACTTGTCGGTTTCCTTCTGAGCGGGTGGGTCAGGTCACCACGCTGTGTTCTTCTAGCGTAAGGGTAATCTATTTGTAAGAGTGATCTCGTGTGACTGGACATTTGCTCTTAAAAAAAAAAAGTTAAGCCTGCCATAATAGGTGGGTTGAGTCTGTTCGGGAAACGGGGTAAGATAGGGTTCAGGTAAGAATTAGTATGTGTCAACATGAATTTTAAGTAAAATCAGTTGAGGTCTAGATACATTATTTTTAAAACATTATTTTAGTTTAAGTTAAAATAAGTTGTAAGTAAACAAAATAATTTATTTACATAATTTTTAGTAATTTTATCAACAAATATATTATTAATAAATTTTACTCGTTTCAATCTATTATATTATTTAATAGTTTTTATGTTACCCATCTTAACTCGTATTAACTATAAGATGTTACTTAGCTTAACCCGTAATATGTTATTATACTACCAATTTAAACCCAAAATACAATAATTATTCACACAAACCAACCAAATATATTGATTTGTCAAAACTCTAAGGTCTATTATTAGTTGTTACTGGCATATGAATATGTTCTACTTTAAGGCATCGATTTGTTAAAACTAGAAACATGAAATCGAATTTTTAATCTAGTTAAAAGTTGATTTGTTAAAAACAAAAACATGAAAACGAATAGTTTTACGTGTCATATCTAGATTTTTTAGCATAAAGCATAACACTAAAACATAAACTTTAAAACTAGAGGCGACAATTTTTACTTATATCAAAGAAAATGAGTTGTTTTGGGTAAACAGTGGTAGTATAATAAGTTGAAATATGTAACATCATAATATTGAATGGGTTGAGATGGGTAACACTAACAAGTCAGAATGAGTTCGAGTCAGGATGGTGCGGGATAGAACGGGCTTTAAGCAAAACCATTTCGGGCATAAATGGATTGTTCTTAAAAATATCAATTTAATTTAACTTTTGATGTGTTATAAGTAAACAAATAGTCCATTTGGATAATTTTTAGTGATTTTCTCATCAAATATATCATTAATCATTCTTAAATAATCGAATCCATTGCATTTACATACTTTTCTGGTTACCTGTCTTGACCCGCATTATGTTTAAGTGCTACTCATCTCAACCCATTCAATACTACAATGTTACCCATTTCAACTCATTATACTACAATTGTTTACCCAAACAACTCATTTTATTGTCACCTCTAGTTGTTAGATTTGACATCATGTCTCGATATATAATTCTAGAGGTGACAATTTTTACCCAAATCAAAAGAAATGAGTTGGTTTGAGTAAACAATTGTAATATAATAGGTTGAAATAAGTAACATCATAATATTGAATGAGTTGAAATAGGTAACCAAAAATCTATATAAATACAATGGATTCAAACATTAAAAAATGATTAATAACATATTTGATAAAAATAATCCAAATGGACTATTTTTTTTATTTATAACGCATCTTAAGTTAAACTAAATTAATGTTTTTTAAAAACAATCAATTTAGACCCGAATGGATTTTGCTTAAAACTCGTTATAACCCGCACCCATCCTAACCCAAACCCGTTCTGACCCGTTACCCGTTCTGACACGTCTAAACGATGCATTTTTTTACCTCTTTAAATCTGCGTCATATTTCAAGGGCTATTCAATAATTCTAATATAAAAGGCTCATCTATAAAAACAAACAATTGCCCCTCATGTGTAATCAAGCAAGACATAAATATTAAATACGAGATTCTTTGCAAAATTCCATAGTTCTTGGAGAATATAAAGAAAGAATTCCATAATAAAGTCACACAAAAAAAAAAAAAAAAAAAAGCTGCATTTTCTAGATCTATTATAACATGAGACATGATTCTAGTGCTTCACTTAAAAGACAAGCTCATGAGGCTTCATGCCTGCCTTGAGTGAGAATCTTGCACCCAAATAGGTTTTCAGGTCCGGAACACCCTCAATCGATGCAATCAATGATGCATCTATGGTTTTCTGGTCGTCTTTCTTGTCCTGCGGGAGCTTACTCTTTTCCTATAATTCATATTTAGCAAAAAATAAATAAGTATGGCAAAACATGTACAAAATAAGATGAAAAAATAAAAAAATAATAATAACAAAATGTAACTATACCTCTTTCTCTGTTTCAAAAAACTCTCCTTCACCTTTCTTCTTTTTCTTCTCAACTTTCTTTCCAAAGTACTTGTCATCAAACTTTTCCACATTTACCCCTGAGATGTCAACCTTTGTGGATGTAGCAATAACGTATGACTGATTCACCCTCCTTAAAGGAACACCATTGATCTTAAAAGGACCTGAACACATACACGTGTCAACAATCCCAAAAAACAAGATTTTGGATGAAAATCAATGCATGAAAAGAATAATAATAATAATACAACAACAAATATTAGAAACAATTAATACAGTATTACAAAACTTTTGAAAGGTCACCAATATGTGAATAAACTTTATAAAGAGATTTTATTCTCACGTTTGAACCAAATTCTATATTATTGCACAAGCATTTGAGTACAGTTTTACCTACAATCAACCTTGACACAAATAAAAATAAAAGAAAAGAAAATATGCATAAAATAATATTATATCATGACAGCATCACACCGAAATGGAAAAGTTGCACACAAGCAAACTAGCAGCAAACATCAGCTATTGCAAAATTTGATAAAAACAAAAATAAACGTACCCAATAAAATTTTACTCATAACATAGCTATAAATAGGGTCTTTGTCTCTCTCAGAGTGAGATGTAAGCAGATCTTAAATCTTTCCGAAGAGAATTTAAGAGTGTTTTCCGATAGACTGTTAGACAATTGGCTCAAAAACAAACCAGGAAACACTGAATTAAAGCTGCCATATTGTTACATTATGAAATTAAAAGGAGAAGAACTAGTACAATAATGATAGAGAAGATTAAGCCTATTTATAGCTAGAAACTTAACCTCTAAGATAATGTAAACAAGGAAACACAGCCTAAACTAGGAAACTACCAGCTGGTAATTTCCAGCTGTAATCTCTAAAAACACAGCTGTAAAATCTTACAGCATTTTTTATTTTAATAATAAAAACTTAAACATAATAAAACATGATTAAACCCATCATTCACCCCCTTAATCATGTTCGTTTATTTTTTCTCTTCATAGCAACGTTGGTTCATCATCTTCATACCGTGACAAGTTAACTTCTTCCCTTTTCCCCCACTTTGCACATTCATTCACAAAGTGTCCAAACTCACCGCACTTGAAACATCTAACGTGGCTCTTATCCCGTTGGAACCGTTCACCATCTTGACTTTTCCCGGACCCACGACCTCTTCCTCGGCCACGCCCAAAGTCATCCCGATTTGAACTTCCACAACCACAATGCTCACAACCATGCTTTTTCTCCTTTTCCCTTTTAGAAAAACTTCTTCTTCTTCTTTGTTGGGTCCCTTGATACGTTCCTCATATGCCTTCAACCTTCCAACGGCTTCATCGAATGGCATAGTGTCCAACTCAAAACATTGCTCTATGGAGGCTACAATTTGGAGAAACGATTTAGGCATAGAATCAAGCAAACGTCTCACCAATACCTTCTCCTCTAGGTCTGATCCGAGACTTCTTGATTTTGAAGCTAGCCCACTTAGTTTGCTTGCAAAATCATCTACCGTGTCACTCTCCTTCATGTGTAAGCTTTCGAGCTCTCTCCTCAATGTTTGAAGCCTAGCTGTTCGGACTCGATCCACCCCCAAAAAACGTGTTTTCAGCCCTTCCCAAACTTGTTTTGCATCTGTATAAGATACCATTTGCAACACAAGTTCTTCCGGGATGGCTTGAATCAAGAAAGCAAGAGCCATCTTTGATTTCTTAGGATCAACAGCAGCACCAACAGTTGGTTCAATAGCCTCCCATATGCCATAAGCGTCCATAATCGTCTTCACTTTAATAGCCCACACCGGATAGTTTGAAGACGTTAACACCGGACACTGATATGACATAGAACTACCTTCTTTTGTTGGTACCATTGCCATCTTTTTGTTTAAACAGCTTCAACCTTGTTGTCAGAGCTGATACACCAAACCTTTTCCTGGGTCGTAGAACAATCTGCTCTTGACCACCGATCAAAGAAAAACAAGGCCTGCTACACCGCTGCCTCTACTGTTTTTCTCTTTATCCGCTAAGCGAGACTCGATTCAAAGCTTCCTACTTGACGAATCCTTGCTGTCCGCTTTTCCTGCAATTCTGATCGGAATCTTCTGCCAAAAAAGAACCTGCTGCTGGTCTTATCCTTGGCTAGGAATAAAAGGGTTTGGGTAACTGAATCAATAACTGAAACTGTCAAAGACGTCTGATCACTCCCTTATCAGATTTAAACCTGCCTTTATCTTGATCAAACTGCTGCTTTAGAAAAAGAAAAGCACCCAATGAAGTGACTCTAGATTTTGTTACCACAGGCCCTAGTTCTTCACTGCTCTGATACCAATTGTTAGACAATTGGCTCAAAAACAAACCAGGAAACACTGAATTAAAGCTACCATATTGTTACATTATGAAATTAAAAGGAGAAGAACTAGTACAATAATAATAGAGAAGATTAAGCCTATTTATAGCTAGAAACTTAACCTCTAAGATAACGTAAACAAGGAAAACACAGCCTAAACTAGGAAACTACCAGCTGGTAATTTCCAGCTGTAATCTCTAAAAACATAGCTGTAAAATCTTACAGCATTTTTTATTTTGATAATAAAAACTTAAACATAATAAAACATGATTAAACCCATCATAGACCACCCCAACTCCACAACAAAGAACAAACAACAACAAAAAGAACAGATAATTAAACCATAGAAGGATCAAAAGCTCCTATTCCTAACAACAACAAAAATAGTTGAAGGTTAAGCATCAACATATATGATAACGTAAGACAGCAAATAGATAGGGAAAGCAATAAGACAATAACAACCTAAGTCATCTTAAAGGGTAGGAAAATCTAAGCCTCTAAAACGGACCATGCCTTTTTTTAAAGATAGAAACAAAACAATAAAATGAAAAAGGAAGGCAGACATGAATAAAAACTACTGCTTTTCTTATCAACATCTAAGGAAAGAGAATCAAGAAGTAAAATAAAATACCTGTAACCAGCAACAATCCAGAAGTAAGTTGTTTCAGAAAAACAACCCTCTTTCCCTTAAATCTCCCAGCCAATATAATCAGAACAGTTCCTGGGGTAATGCTAGTCCTAAACATGTAGAAACAATCTATTAAGACAAATCAATCCACAATTACCTTAATCTACTCTTATACCTTCAGATTTTTTTATAAAAAAAAAACGCATCTAAAAGGCATTTTAAGGGATCAAAAAAAACACCTCAGGGCATGAGGCATCGCGTCATACACATGTAGATAAAAAAAAAGAGCCAACATGAAGCTCTTGCCTCAAGTTTTCAGAACCCAAATGCCTTGTGAGTTTCAAAACGATGCATATACCTGAGCTTAGTTGGTCTCGCTTTACGCTTATTAACAAGCGGTTTCTTCACATCATCAGCTGGATAAAACTTTGGTGGCTTCTCTGCTGGAGCAGCTACAACGGCTTTCTTCTCATGCTTAGGAAAAACACCACCATTCTTGGCCTTGATGGCCCAAAGACCTCTCTTGTGATACATCTTAGACCGTGAGTATTTTCCCACACCTCTGATCAAATCAGGGTTCCTACACGCATGAGGTTTTCTATCCTTGGGTGCCATTGATCTTCTGCGTTAAAGTCCAATTTCAAAATAAAACTTTAACAATCGGTTTAAAGCAGAAGCAGTAGCACTGTCAAGAAGGCAAGCAATTCAATTTTTTTTTTTTTAATTTAAACAAGATAACTAACAAAGAAGAGCCCTCAACCAATGTGGGTGTCCAAACGAACCAAAAATTAAGGGCGCTTTTTCAAAAGGTGTGTTATAAACCATAGTTACATTCTTATTGACTTTGGGTCATCAAGAGACTAACATCTTAATGGTTGAGGTCACCTGAATGATTAAGAGGCTACCTTTAATGTTAACTCTTTAAGCATTCAAACTTCAGGTCTAGAGGCTATAAATCATTAAAAGGTTACCAAACAATCCTTTTATATATCATTTTGTATGTGCAAAAATACATTTAGGTTGAGTTTATTTTTCTACCTTAATTCAATGAAAATTATTTTGCAATATTAACATAGCCATGTGAATTTTTTTAGAAAATGGGGGGCTAAAATTTTAAGCTTATAAACATGTTTCATAGGATTGAAATCACGTATAAAATATGGTCTTTGAGCCACCAGATTGTCTTGTGCAAACTTAAAAAAATCCACAATTTACAAATGGTAAAATTAAAAACCTCAAAATCAAATTCAAAAAGATGAACTCATTTACAAAATTCCCACAACTCGAGTATAAATTGAAAAACTAAAGAATTCGAAATAAAATCATTAACATATATTACAACAGATTAGCATACAACATTATTGATTGTGTAACGAATTCAAATATCACAAAACATGATCATGTTCAAGATATTAATCAATCTAATCAATTAAAAATAAACACAATCGTTACCAGTAACTTTGTTGCTCCGATGAAGCGCGGCGGGTTCAAATGGCAGTTCGATAGAATGAAACCCTATGATGTCGTAGTATAAGATCAAACTTCAAAGAGCGATGCCTCTTTATGGGCCTAAATAGATGGGCCGGGCTTGCTGTGCCTGTAGGGCTTTTTTATTTCGCGATATTATAATTATGAGATAGGTCTCTCCAAATCTCCAATAGTCTCTATTAAAGATTTAGAAGTGAACAAACCAGTTTTTTTTAAAAGTGGTTCTAGTTTCAAAACAGTTTTGGTTTCAAATAAATTCCGATTTTTATCAACAAAGTCAATAACTCGTTTCGGTTATATTCAGGTTTTTGACCGGGTTTTATCAATTTTTGGTCTTTTCCTGTTCTAGACCTGGCCAGGTAAAGGTGGAACCGGTTCAAGTAATTCCAATTCTGGTTACAATTTCTCTTAGCATAACCATCTATACATGCCGGTTCAAGTAGGACTTGTTCCGGTTTGGGTTGTCGGAGCATGTTCTAAAACCGGTTTTTTTTCCCCACCTCTAGTCTATATGACCAATTTTTTTATTAAATGTATTTCATCCTTCTCAGTATCTGCTAATAGTTTTATTAAGTTAGATTTATTGATTATGATAATAGTGGTTGTTATAATACCAAAGAACTTCTGGCTAAAGGTGAACATATAACCAAATTAATTGAATCAAACAATTAACAAATGTTTTAATTAAGCCACATGTCCATAACTGCTCAACCAAAATTATGGTTTGGTTTTGATGTCTAACATCATATGTGTTCCTGTGTAAATAGGGTCGTCTTTAGGCATGTGTAAGGTGAGCTGTGATACATTTTCCTCTAGACCAAATATATATATATATATATATATATATATATATGTGTGTGTGTGTGTGTGTGTGTATATTTAGGGGTAGGAACATATACATATAGATAGTTTTGTAAAAATGGTAGAAACCAATGATGTGTTGACACATGTATTATTACTTATTTATAATATGAGGATAATTTAGTAAATTTAAATATAATGATTTAATAATCCCTAATGTGTAGCAAGATTGTTTATCACATGGTGCAGATTGTTTCTCATTATTTTTACAAAACTAACATTTTGTACAATAATCATACTCTCCCTCTCTCTCTCTCTATATGTATGTATGTATGTATGTATGTATGTATGTATGTATGTATGTATGTATGTATGTATGTATGTATCTAGCAAAAGACCTCTCTTAAAGAGATTACCCGCAATAAACAGTCAAGATCAGGTCAAAAAAAATTTTTCAAATATCATTGTTATGCATGTATAATATTTCGGTCTATTATGTGTGTATAAAGTCACATGTCTTGTATGATTTAACACATATGTAGCTATTCGTTTTTTGGACATATTTAGGTAACATATGTGTACAAAAAAGGAAAATCTACACATGTATTAATCATTCAAGGCATATAAATTTACATATAGACATAAAAAAAGAAAGTATTGTACATGTGTAACAATGATATTTAGAGTACACAAATAAAGTACTAGGTTGATATTGACGGGTTATTTCAGGTTATCATTTTAAATGATGGTTTTCATAAGACACAATTTATATGTGTGTATGCCTTTTGACTAATTCTAAAACCAAAATATTTAGGTAATAACCATCTTTTACTTTTTTATTTTTGAACGACATTTGATCTCAACGTGTGAACCACTGATTTTCAGGCCATGTCACCAAGGTCTAGTTACCATGACCTCCGTTGAGACCCCACCATCACCCCAGGAGGAAATCGCACCGGAAAACCCCCTGACCTCCCAAGGACCATGTTTCGCCTTGGGAGGGATTTGAAATCGTGACCTCCCATAGGAAAGCCAAGAGGGTAACCATTAAGCTAGAAAACCTTGGTTTACCATCTTTTACTTAAACATGTTTATCATTTAATTACCCAATTACATATTTTAGTAATTTACATTATTAAATTTAAACCCAATAAGAAAATTATATCAAAGGCCTATGTACATATCGACATAAACGAGGCATAAAGATGTCCATATTCAAATGAAGTGATGCCTAATGTGCCTATTAAAAGTAAACGAAAAAAAATACATGTGAAACTAAAAGTCATTCTCTTCGGTTGGAAAATCTCATAGCAGAAACAAACTTTTTATGTTAAGTCTATGGTTATGGTGTTACGATGACTTGCATGTTTTAATATACGTTGGTTATATATATTTTTGTTATTTGATTTTCAAAGTAAAGGACTAAATAGGGGTCTTTATCGGGTCGAATAATGGTTTATTCGGCTCGAATTATTAGGATTATATGAAACCTGACCCGAATTACAACTATATTAATCCGATCCGAATAAGCCGAATAAACTTATTTTTACATCCTAATAACCGAAATAGGTTTTATTCGGGTTATTCGGGATCTGATCCGAATAAATAGATTTTCTATATCTGATATCCGATCTGATATAAATAAGAAAAACATATTTTCAACCTGAATCTCAAATTCGATCAATATTTTAGGGGTTTGGATTAGATTCGAATTTTGGATTTTGGATTTTTGAACACCAAGAAGAGGTATGTTTAGACAACCCACATTGATAATGCTTTATTTACGTAACCCAAATCGGAAACTTTTTAAGCTTTCTTGCAATACCACATCAATAATGAAACTTAATGAAGTAAAAAAACCATTATAAAAGAAGAGCCTCCTGTAACACCACTGTATTTTAGGTTGTTCGTACACATGTACGACCGTACTGTTACGACCTGATATGATAATTGTTAATGATAATGAATTATTGAATGTTATTATTGATAATTGGTATACATCTTGAGAACATATTATTATACGCGTAAACCATGGGAAGTTTAGTTGAAACCCAACTAAACTGGACCAGAGAGTTTATTGCACAGCTTATGGATTATTGGTTTGGAAATGGAAAGGAGTTTGAGTTGGTTATTTTTGGGTTGCTAAACATAGTCAAGGACACATGGTCATGGTTTATTGAAATAGCGGTGGGACGGTGGCTGGGGCAGTTGCGACTGACCCCTACATATGCCCTATACATATGCATATTTTGGTCTATCACGGATGTGTCGGTGATATGGTTTAGTGGGATTTGGATTGGGATTTAAAATATTAAAGATAATTAAATAATGAAATCGATATTGGAAATGTTTACGCGATGGTGAGGTTACGAACATAATTTAAACGCGAATGTTATTTTAGAAATATTAACTTAATAATGTATTCGCGTGGGTGACGATTCACACGAATATAGTTAGTAAGAATAATGTTCTGAAGCGATATTCCATAACTTGTAAATCGAGTCGAAATACGATACGAGCGTCGGATTCGCAAAGGTGACGATCTTTACGAATGCGTACGCAAGTAACGCATTTCGACGAGGTAACGGAACAATATTAAACGATATTAAATTAATAACTGGAGACTAATAACGTTTATTATGAATCACACAATATAAACCAAAACTGAATAAATCGTCTCATTTAATAAGTAAATTTACTGAAAATAAAACGGAATCGTTTTTACGAAACGATTTAAATAAAATCATTTTTAAAAATGAAATATAATTATTTTAAATGTTTCGTATTTTAAAACACGATTACGACTAAAACCGAGCATTATTATAATTTTATCACGATAAAAACGAGACCGGACACGTGGGGACGGAACGCGATATAAGAAAGAAGATTAACTTCTTCTTTCTCATTTCTCTTCATCTCACTCTCTCACTAAAACACCATTTTCGTCACCTACAATCCTCCCCAACTTCTCTCTAGCTTTTCTTGCTCGTTCCTCGACGGATTCAAGAGATCTTGGCACCAAAACGTTCGTGAGATTGAGGAGAACAAGGAGATATGAAGAAAAAACCAGATGTTGATCACGATTTGAAGGTAAGAGGCCCATTTTACTTTTCGGTTTTGGGGTAAAAACCCTATTTCAAATATGGATGCCATCTTTTTACATCATCTTTGGGTTTTATATGTGTTAATCGGATTAGTAGGAAACCTAGAAAGGGACATGAACGAACCTGTATGATTTGGAACTCAATGATAAAGGAAATGAACGGCCATGGCTGTTGGGTTCGAAGTGCAAGGTCGGCGAACCTGTTACCCAAAGCATGGGCTGCGAACCTTCGGCCATCACATGACCTGGACCGAACCTTAGCAGTAAGTAATGGCCGAACCTCTTCTGGTCTTGGGCGAACCATTTCATGTAGCCGAACCATGGGATGAACGAACCTTCATACTTGGCAAACCCTAGTGAGCCACGAACCTAGCAAAGGCCACGAAACCTTGGTTAGCCGAACCCTCCCTACTCTGGCCGAACCCTTCATTCAGCAAAACCTTAGGGTGGCGAACCTCTCAGGAGCCGAACCTAGGGTCATTACTAACACCAGCCGAACCCTTAACAACAAACACTAAGGTGGCGAACCCTCCTTGTTTCCACCGAACCCACATTCGGCTAAGGGAAATCGCATCTAGGCCGAGCCCACGAACCACAAACTCTGATCTGCAACTTCTTGTTTTGGCCAAACCTTAGGCTAGTACGGCCCCTAGGCAGCGAACCTTTTGAGGGTGGGTTAAGATAAACGAACCTATGGAAAATTTGATAAAGGTTCGCTGGTTTCATTGAGAATAAAAAACTAATTGTTGAACCAGGATTAACGAGGAATTAAGGGCTTGAGAAAACCATGGAATACACATGCATGCATGGGAAAAACTATAAATTACCACCCTCTCGTAATAACCTAAGTGGTATTAAAAGAGTGTACATGATTTCAATGTTCCATGTAATTGACTTAAGTATTAATAACTTGACCTAAAAAGTTTGATTTATTATAAAATTCAGTTATGGTGGTTGATTTTAAATGGAATCATGCATGTATGTATAGGTAGGTGCATGCTTAGGATTACCGATTATTTTACATATACATACCTATGAGTGTGTCCATGGGACCTCAAGACTTGTCC